>SJJU01072724.1:0-12502 GCA_012932125.1 Conopomorpha cramerella | reverse complement strand
TAATATTATAAACGTGAAAGTTTGTATGTGTGGATGGATATTTGTTACTCTTTCACGCAGAAAGAATTGAACGGATTTTGATGAAACTTGGCAGTATTGTAGCTTATAAACTAGAATAACATATAGGCTATAAGGTATTTTGGTAAAACAATGTTTGCCAGGTCAGCTAGTAATATATAAAAATCCAGTGTCATGGTGTTTGCTCCCAATGAACTCTTCACCAAGGCTACAGATATTCACAAAAGTTGGCATTTATATGTAATTTCGTCCAATTTGTGAGATAGGATAGTTAATATTTCGTGACATCCACAACAGTGGATTACATACATAGGCTCTGTAAATTAGGCCTATTGGTACACATAGTAAGATATATAACCCAACTTGAATCTTTACGCACACAAGCCACAACTTTCCTATTGTAAATATGTACACCCAACGACTATACACATATTGTTTTGATTTTGTCCCTGACCTATAATACAAAGGCCCATATTTCACTAAAATTGTGTATACTATTCATTATTTATCATGAGTTTCCAATATGATGATTTCATTCACCATAATAATGTGTGACTGTGTTACTTTACATCATTTCTATTTTAGCATCAAACAATACATAATTATTTTTACCTTAAAATTAATATTCCTCAAATCCAACCGACTGAGGTCTGCGCCACAAAGATTTACACCTTGGAACCTCAGTTCAGAGTTTATAGGTGTAGCTATTATTGTCTTGACCACATCCATTCGCGTCAGAGCCTGATGGTCTGTTGATGAGCTTTCTACTCTTTCTATTATTGAGTTCAATAGTGGTATCATGGAATCAATACCTGAAATTTAAAATAGGTACTTAAATTATATGTAGATTGAAACTATATATACATAGCAATAGATATATATTAACACTTTCGATGAAATTCAACTTAAGACAATAGAAGTTCTGTTGTTATAATGTCAACAGACCGGATGTGTCAGCGAATGGGTTAACATGGAGGAGTGAAAGATTGAGGAATAAAATTTGCTGTCCCTTACTTCATAGTACTTTGCTGGATCCTCACAGTCAATGTTAAGTGACATGTCTGAGTCCAGAATTACAGTCAAACAAGAAACTCGGCTGCCACCCTAAGATTACGAATAAAACTTCCTTTTTATTGTTGCAGTACCTATAACAATTTTACCTTATTGATGCTTTATTAATACTGAAAGTGTCATCTAAACTGAAATACCACTTTATTAGCTAACTATAGAATCAGAGACAAGATGTATTGCTTCCATAGGAGGAATAATGATGGAACAATTTCACTGACAAACCT
Source organism: Conopomorpha cramerella (assembly GCA_012932125.1). Classification (NCBI taxonomy): domain Eukaryota; kingdom Metazoa; phylum Arthropoda; class Insecta; order Lepidoptera; family Gracillariidae; genus Conopomorpha; species Conopomorpha cramerella. Next base: position 11,189 of record SJJU01072724.1, on the reverse strand, counting down.
ATCAAAGTTATTGGGAGGCAAATTTTTAGTAGTTATTAAAATTAAATCATCTTGACTATGTATGAAGTTATTAACATAAACTTACCATAAAAAATAGCTTCCTCTAGAACACCTCTAGGGTTAACCTGATTATCTAGTATAACATTACCATGCCTCAAATAGTTTAAAATAGGTTCAAAATACTCAGGACTTCTGTCTATAAGGTAAGCGCCTGTCTTGTCCATAGTACTGGGATTCATGTGGTAACCATTTGGATCGTCAGCGAACATCCTGGCTAGCATTGACTGTGGTTCTTTTGCTAATAAAGTTGATTTTGATGTGGTGAAGTGCCGACCACCAACATTTAAGTTTATAAAGTCTGATTTTTCACTTGTATTCCTTACACTGCACTCACAAACGCCCAACGATGTACAAGGCGATAGATAGAGTTTATCTTCATCTCGAATAGCGTTAAAATCTACTATTTCACAGCCATTTTCCATAAAGAAACTGATTTCTTCTATGGGTATATGAAATACTAACGAAACCTCTTTCAAAAAATCTTCTCTAGACTCCCCGATGGCCATAACTTTACCACCATCAGATTCTTTACTCTTGTACAAATATATACGCTTCATTGTGTTAATTATTACTATAGTAAATTGCAAAATAATTCTTTTTGTTTTGTTTGATATTTTGCAAAACAAACTTTTTGTCATACGATGACGTTAAATTGAATGAAAGTACCAATACATTTCATTCCTCGGGAATAGATAACGATTCTTTTTTTTTTTAATATCGTTATGGTAACGCGATGTGCATAGAAAACAGGACTCTTGTTCATTTTAGGTTGGCAGAATTGTCATCACTGTTTGGAAGTTGGTTGCATTTGTTTTTTATTCGCGTTCTATTTTTGTGTGTGACGGACCAGTCCGGCGAAAAGGAATTATTTCCCGAATCATATTGATGATTTTGTTATAAATCATCCGGCAATTTTAATTATAATACCTCCCGATTGCGAATAATCCACGATGCAGAACGGAGATGATACACCGGCACCCACGGACTCTGGTAAGTTTTATTTACTTGATAAGGAATCGAGACAAACAATCTGTATTTCATCACTGTTTTCGCCGCTATTTCACATGACATGTGTAAACTTCTGCTTTCATGCGTGAAAAAATGGAGAAAACTGTCGAAAAACTAGATGGTTCAGTAAAATCAATGTCTACCCTCTCTTTGAATGTTGATATGTGGCTTTGTTTGCTCTTGATAATCGTATTGGTTTCATATTAGAATTGCATTTATAATTTCACTCGCACTTGATTGTTTCGTGCAACGATTACGCCGATTTGGGCTGTTTCCTCGCTAATAACTATCGAAGACTGGGTAGCTGTAGCATAATTGGAGTGTGAAGCATGACTCACATTTTTTAGTTCAACCCACTGCTATTTGAAATGCAGCAGATTCGTAGAATAATTGAATTGGTATAAAGTCGGAAAAATCTCTTTATCTCATTATTTGCTGAATTTAACGCGGGTGAAAGCAGATATTCTTCAGTAGAGATTTGAAGCTACCCTACTTTGTGTAAATATTGTTGTTGTGGGTAGAAAATATTTTTTGACAACGCTTCATTTTTCTACCTTCAACTTGTGTTTGTACTTGAGCACATGTCTGCACATAATGAAAGTAGTTTAATTTACAAAGCATACTTCACATGTTGAATATTAAATTGTTCCTTCATTGCCATTATGACCAATGATGCATAGAAAATGTATATTGCATTAAAACTATCTAGAATGAATGTTGTAACCTGAACATGTTAACACTGGCATCATCCCACATGTCTACAATAAAATTTGTGTTCTCTGGTTGAGTGGCCACAAAACTTACCACTCAATGTAATGACCAAATTGCATTTTTTAATAGTTTTTCAGTGTGGGTTATTTTAAATATTTATGTCAAATACCACATTCTTAATGTACCCAAGAAGGGTCTTTATAAGGGTGGTGCTGTTTTCTTGTTGATTATTAGTATCAGTAACAGTCCTTAATGTGTAGCCATTTTTGTTGGAATTTTTTGTGCAATAAATTTTCAGCAAGGTATAACTTCTCTATATTATAGGTACTTAACTTTACATAAATACATTTATGTCACACCCATTCCCAGAGGGGTAGGCAGAGATCACTGACCTTAACTAGTCGCAATCCTGGCAAATCTCTTTTGCCCCTTCCACATGTTTTACTGTAATAAATGGAGCAGTGTAGATACAGAAGTTTACATCAAAACTTTTCTATGAAAGTTCTATTGTGGACTCTGAGCCCCTGGACTTTTTACTTTTTATTAACTATACACCAACTTTTATAAAAATTAGTCATACCATTTTGGAGGAGTATTAAAACATGCTGGGAGAGATAATAGCACTATCATCTTGAACCATTGGGCTTTTTCATCTATGGAAAAAAGAAATATGTGGGTGAATGATTAGACAATCAGTGGCCAATATCATTTCAGTTTTTTTTAAAGTAAAGGAAATAATATTGTATTGCATTTCATAGCACTATTTCTGGGTGTGTGGCATAATAGAATTAAGAGTCTTCACTACTCCATGGTGGGAGCATAATGAACTCAAAAAGTTTTGTAAGATCATGGGAGTGGGACCATAATGGAATAAGCCACCAGTTACATAGTATAAAACAAAGTTTCTTTCTGCTGTCTGTCCCTATATGCTTTTAAATTTATATGCATTCATATTACACTTAGTATGAGCATTGCACATGTGCGTACCCAGGACTGTAACCTTTTATATATATCTATATTGATGGTTTCCAGCCAAAAAGGCCTAAGCGACATTTTTGTTCAATGATCAATGAGTTGAGTATGCAGTTTGGATCACCTTTTTTTTCTGCGTTGATTTGTCTAGGTTTCATACCTGTATGACATAGTTTGATGTCGCTTACGCGGTAGAGATTGTGTTTTTTTTTTTTCATTTTTCATTGCTTTATTTAAACTTTAAGCCACTCTTCTGTAAAATTACTCAAATGTCGATTAAACCTTTTTGGCGGGAAGCCATCGATATACTTATTTGTATTTACTTACTGCTCATATGTGTTTAAATGTTAAACGGAGTGTGGATTGTTTATTCAGTTGCTTCAGTACCCTTGAATTTAATTTTTCTTTGGTCCAATCAAACGGCAATAATAATTTGTGCAACTCTCTCAAAGTTAATACAATATTCTGAACATGATTGTATCCTTTGTCATAAGTTTCCATTGACCAATATTTTCAAATTTATCAATGTTTGCTGATTATCCCACAAACAACTGATTACTAGACATGTTCATTTACATTTTCTTGTGTATGTTTTTCCAGGGGAAATGTACCTACAATTAGGGTTCATACAAACATACCCACCCCTTAATTTTATAAGACAATTGCTATCACTTAAAATTTGTACATTGTTAACAACATCACCAAAATGATAACCCCATTGCTTAAACTGGATCCGTTGTATGTGACAGTCAGTATAAAAATAACTCGAGTTTACGCTGAGAGCTCAAGTTATTAACCAATAAGTCAGCTTCCATTTATGTATATATTTTAGCTGTTAATGTGCAAGTCTCGGCATTCAAAATCTTGGATTTTGAAATATTACCTTAAACTAAAAAAATGTTAATTATTTAAGTGCATATATCAATACAATCTTTGGATGTAACGTCACATGTCACACAATTTATAGCCATTCACTGGCTGGGAAAGTGTTAAAACATATATTAAAAACACTAACCGCTATTTTCATAAAATGTTAATCAATTTACTTTTAATTTACTAACAGTAAAATTGTAATAATAATAATATATTTGCTTTCATATAATGTATATATTCTTTGTTTGGTGTAGGACAGATTCGTGAACTCTGCTTTGTGGATTAGGTGGAATCTCATTTAGACAGAAATAGTACAATCAACTATATACTTGTTAAATCACTGCAACCACCATTTTGCCCATCACCCTGATCATGCTGCACTGCAATTTGGACGTTATTCATAATGTATTAGTGTTTACCGCTTACCTATAAATAATGTCAAGAACTGGATAAGCCTTTCCTGATAATCTATCTGGCCTCCTACGCCTGGACATGGATAAGACTATGTTATTTATAATTGATGCCAATTTTAATTCCAGAGGACATGTTACATATCTTAGAAGTTATGTATTTCTTTATATGTTTAATATCTTATAAGTTTCCTGTGAATGTACCATCCAATTATTGAAATGCCTCCTTCGGTTCATTGATGACGGGCCCGTTGGTGTAGTGGTTCAGCATCTCTGCCTCTATTCCGCAGGGTCGTGGGTTCGATTCCTACCGCCGACAGGTATTTAGGTGATGAGCTTTTACGTACTTGTTGGATGTGTCAGGGTGTTTTATTTATATAAGTATGTATTTAAAAAAAAAAGTATTTAAGTAAGTATATGATCAAATGCATGAGATACTTAACATGGGATGAAGGCAATGTGTGTGTTGTTGTGAAATATTTATTTATTATTGTTTGTGTACCTACTGCACACATGTTTGTGTTAATTTGTAAGATTGTAAATTATCTTTGTTAAAATTAATTTTTCATAACTGCTTACTATTTTAGCTATTACTAATGATGTGGTTACCTCTTATTGGGGGATGCACAGACTAGAATTATAAGTTATTTATGTATCATTTGTTGTGTAATCTTCTGTTGATGAACCAAATAAATTTAAAAAAATGGAAGATGCTACAGGTTCCAAAGAGTTTGAGGCATTCATCATCATCATCAGCCCATACTTGTCCACTGCTGGACATAGGCCTCTCCAATTGCACGCCACTGTGATCGGTTTTCGGCTTGAGGCATTATAAAATCAAGTATACCTCAAATATTTTCTTCCTCACTGTACTTCTGTCCAATAGCGACACCGACTTATCCACTAATCTGCCGAGTTCACGAATATATTCAATTCAGAATCTGTCCTATAAAATAAAAATAATAAATACACTTCACGCCTTTAATCCCAAAGAGGGGTAGGCAGAGGCACTCGCTAAAGCAAGTACCCACGGTTCACCAAGCGTATTTAACCCAACGTGACAGGGGGTGAGCCCATCGCCGTTACAACAACTAAACAAATAAACCCTTTGTTTTCGGTATAGGATCGAAAATACAATGAAAATATCATATCTACCTTACCATCAAAAAGCATGACGAGTGTTTATTAATGGGGATTGTTCACATTTTTTAAGTGGTGTTTTTTACAGTATTTTCTGAAAATATAGACCATTTTAAGAAACTAATTTGAATATTTTTGTATGAAATTGTCTAATTACATTTTAATTAATTTTTAAAGTTTAGACCGGAAATACGTCATCATTGCGTTGAAAGAACACCGTCATCGTAGCCAGAAAAAATAACATGATTGACATATGATACACATCTATAAAATGACAGTGACTGTCAACCTATATAATATTAAGTAAACAAGAACCGAATAAAATAGGTAGGTTTTCAAAATATTTGCAGTTTGTTTTGTTACTCCCTTCTGTCACAGCTGTCACACGACAAACTTCAATCAGACTTGGCACTTCAGTTACTTTTTTTGCTTTGGAATACATTCCTATGGGCTGAGCTATGACGTCATAGTCTTCAAATTAAAGTTTAACTTAAAAGTTGAAAATAATTTCAATCCATGAAGATTTTGTAAATCTGATTCTTGATAATGGTTGATTAAGGCTATTCCTCGAAATGGTTTTCGAATTGGACATCTTGAGAAAATTATGAACAATCCCCATTTCTTTAAACACTGTTGGCGTTTCCGAAGTTTCTATAAACGTTCTAGTCTACCTCATTATATATTCTGTTCAGGCGGGTCTAGTTCCCATATACAGAACATTGAAGGCAACTTTGAGTTAGTTTTGATTCATTGGTATGTTGTTGACTTTATGCAGCGGATACCTATACCTACATATGTATACTGCGTGTAAAAGGACCCCGAGTAATGGTCATACAAACATTGTTGGGCTTGTCCAAAAGGTCTAAAGGTTAGTACTTAACCTTTAGTGTGGCAGCATGCGGGGGAAATTAAAAATTTCGATTCCATACAATATAGACACTTTTATGCCTCGAGAGATTAAAAATAAAATATTTCGTTTTCCCGCATTGTGGCCATAATAATAGTTGTTAGTATTGACGAGTCCATTCTAAGACCAATGCTCGGGGTCCTTATACACGCAGTACAGCATTCGTATTAGAACCTAATAACAAGAGAGAAATTGTCCAATCTAACTGGAAGAAGCGCTGTGAGCGATAATATCGCCTTTTGCAGTCTTACCGTTGTCAATTTTACATTTGAAATGTGTCTACAATGTCCAAAAAATTTACATTTATTTATTCAAGAATTTGCCCTAGAGCAAAATGACTGAAACCTAACACCTGTAGATATAGCATGAACACCATGCGTGGGCAGAGATATCGACAAGCTCCGAGACAGAAAACAAGCTCGACATATCGCGCAACGGATTTTAGTTTAATATAGGTAGTGATTTTAGAGGAAGGTTTCATGTATAATACATGTACCTATATAATAGCAGAGAAACACTGTTAATAATGTAACAAGTATATTGGTAAAACAACTTTGATCAGATCAGCTAGTTACTTATCAATTATAGTAATGTACATTTTTTGCCATCGCAACTAACTGGCAGTGTTATCTCCAAGGGGCCAAGTCTACTACTCTCGTTGTTGCATCGTTCTGGCATTGTTAAACGACTTGTTACTCTCATTCCAACATGCTCCTTATTGAAACATCGAGATGCACGTAATTTGTCGATGATTCTAAAAGTGTAGATGGCAGACTCTGTCCATAGTAGCCGCTCTCATCACTTCCACAGTATTTCAAATAAGCCTAGAAGCGAACAGTTTTATGGATGCGAGTTTCTAAAACAACTTCAACGTCTCCATTCCATCAGCAGCCGCCAACCAACCGCCACAGGAAGTGACGAAGCAGTCGTTCCGCGTCAAAGTATGGCGCCATCTGGAGACGAACGGCCTGGCCATGTTCCCCCGGCCGGTGTACAACCGCATACCCAACTTCAAGGGTGCCCAGGAGGCTGCCGCCAACCTCGCTGAGTTGGACGTGTTTAAGAACGCCAACACGGTGAAGGTGAATCCCGACAAGCCGCAGGAGCCAATCAGGTTAGTGATGAACATTGTGTCGTGGTGGTAAGACATGTCGCACATCCTCTAAAAAACTGTCATAACACAAAATAAAAACCAATAATACAGAAGGTGCATTTTTTTTCTTTTTAATCTACAAAAACGCCATATTCGTAATTCAAAAATTCGCGGCTAGAGGGCACTTGTGACTGTTTGATTCTGAGCGACTTTGAACAGGGAAATAAGTTACAATTGTGTTTTCTCAAAATCGCTTTTTTATGTTATGACAGTTTAAATGTGTGCGATGTGTTTTTTTAGTACATAAGTCTACTACCCTCTGTTAATAGTATAGCTCTGGCATCGCAGCGGCAAACGCTATGCATTGCTGATTTCGTTGCTTTAATTTCACTGTCGTCCATAGTAAAACAGCGATGCACAGATGTCAGAGCGATGCAACTACGAGAGAGTAGTAGTGATGTATATCTAGTACGTACCTACCTATGCACCTCGCTGCGCTGGAGGTCTAAGCTACCTACAGTCAGTAATAAACTGGTATGGATCATAATCGGTTCATTCTGGCTAGTGGAGCAGACACTTGTCTCATTTCTTCTCTCTCTCTCTCTCTCTCTCTCTCTCTCTCTCTCTCTCTAAATAAAAATATTTTTCTTTTATTTGTTAGCGAAATTTGAGAAAGTCACTAAGCCCACGATACCAAACTATCCCCAAGGAACACTATGCCAAAAACGAAAATTATAATTATCTTTAGCGATTTTGATTTGTCGTAAAAATAATGCACTAACTTGATATAACCCGGCGGTGTTAATAAAAGCCCCGTTCTCATAGGAGTTCCTGAGGTGAAATATTGCATATGTCCTATTCAAAGTTCATGTCTTCCCAATAAGTTTTGTGAAATTATTTTCAGTAGATGTCGCGTGAACGCGTAACAAACTTAAAATTCCCAATAATACAACCTACTGTTGGTACCATATTATTGATGAAAATTGTGCGTTTAGAAACATATTTTACGTAAAATAGTCAGTAAGACATGATTTGCACTCCACCCCTTAAAATTCGCATCTAATGAAGCAACACCTTATATAACTAAACATACTTGTATATAAAACATATTCAATATATGTAACTACGTTAGTAATAGTAATTCTCAACGCATTTTTATACGCCCCAAGCGCGATAATTCAGTGAAATTCCACACTTTATTGTTACCTACTCGAGTTTCCAATCATGCTTGGATGTTGTGCAAGAGGGGAAATGTATTAAGTACAGTGTATCATGCTAGTTTGGGTTGTACACTGCTGTGATATATATGGATACTGGCTGAATTTCACCAAATACACGCTCGTACGTAAGGAACATTTTGTTAGTTAGTAAATTTTGGTCTACGTTATATATGAAGACTTGTGGTTTCCTCATGGATAGACGCATGGAAGACCAAGTAACTTAACTAAGTATGAACAAATAAATAAATAATTGAATAATCCCTTTTGTGCATTACCTCGCTGTCTCACCTGGGTGAAGCACAAGGGTATGGTATGTACTAGGGTTAGACCTCCAACCGACAATGACGCCAAAGGAATGGCACAACCTACAACCGTGTGCTGAAATACCGCCGTATTTATAAAAAGTTGGTATGCCGTGAAATTCAACATTTTGGAAAGTCAAATTTTTGCAAATTCATCTTTCTGTAAAATCACACAGATCACGTATTACAACTGGTATTTTTTGTATGGAGATGAACATTTTTTTTTTCATTTCCCCATTTTGTCGCCATAGTAAAAGTTGTTCATATTGACGAGCCCAACAACGTTTCTAAGACCACTGCTCGGGGTCCTTTTACACTCTGTATGTACGTATTGTATGTATTGTATGTCCCCTTAGATTGCTCTGCTTTAATTATTTTTATATCTCATCAGGATACGGTTCATAATTGATCGAGTGATATTTGTCTTATATATAAGTTTTCTTAATGTGAATTTAATGTTTGTACAGCTTTAAAGACATTGACACCTAGTCGTAAAACTATTACAAATTTATGACGTAATTGCCTGTGTCCCGCAGTGTTACCCACAGTTTATTCCATTCCCGTGGTAATTTTGTGATAAAAATAAGACTATGTTCATTATGGCCTCCTCTCTACCAATGATTTCCATTGGGGGAAAATGCCAAAAATCGCCACGCTTGGCAGGCGGGTTGGCGATCGCAGTGGAGTTGTGGTTTAACTCACAGAGAGCGCTGCTGCCCGTCCTCTGGAGAGTTCCCTCTCCTCTTACGACCCCCACGACGGGAAAAGTTGGGTTCGGGCTTTGACACTTCATACATTCTATTCGCCGTCACCACACGGCTAGGACAGCCTATGTTACTCAGTGATAATGTGCTATTCTAATGGTGAAAGATTTATGGATCCGTAGCCAGTAGTTTTTTTTTAATTTTTTGGTAACAAACATACCTTGGATACTTTGCTGATTGGAACATGGATACTTTGAAATTTATTTAAGGACTTTTGCTGTAACATGAGTTAACATAAACGAATTGATACAAAATTGTCAATACTCTCACTTCCTTAATCTCCAACAGGGGGCGGGCAGAACCTTGGGATCACAAGGATCTTTCGGCCACATTTAGCATGATCAGTTAAGAATGTCAATCTTCTTCTTCTGACCTTCAGTCACAAGTTGTATTGTTGTGTGTAGTTCGTGCATTTCATGAATGCGCGCGGGCCTTAGATGTGAGTCGTATATGGACACGCTAGTTGACAGTTCAAACGAACAAAACTGTCACACACACACATCAAAGGCCCGCGCGCATTCATGAAATGCACGAACTATAGCTCAAAACCTGAATGTTCAGATCTTACAGTCTGCTCCCACGACAGGATTCGCAGTAACGGCTAAACTACATGCGTATATATTTGGAAACACGTAGGCTATGTGTTATCCCGAGTTTACCACGGGAACGGGATAAATGGAACGGCAACGCCGTTTATTTATATTTCGGGGGGCATTGGCATTTTGCTGAAATGAACTCGATGGGGTATATAGAAACAGTAAACTTCGATTTAAAAAATTAAATAATTCCAATTTATGCACTAGGTAATCGTTACCTTTATAATCAATTCACTAGCTGTACTGCGATCGATCTGTACTTCGATCCAGTGGAAATTTAGAGATAATAATAGCCTATGTTATTCAGGAATAATGTAGCATTCTAATCGTGAAAGAATTATCGAAATCCGTCCAGAAGTTTTTAAGTTTATTCCTTACAAAAATTCATACGAAAATTCAATTCTTTTCTCTTTATAATATTAGTATAGATATCACCAATACATAGAATAATACAAAGTCTTCTCCCGCTGTCTGCCCCTATTCATAAGCATAGGGACAGGATTTTGATGCGGTTTTCTTTAATAGAGTGATTCTTGAGGAAGGTTTGCATGTATGGTTAATGAATTTTGTAAAAACAATATTTGCTGGTTCAGCTACTACATTTATAATATCGGAAATTTTCAAAGTAAATATGCCTAGGGGCTAGGCAGAGCTAGCAGCTATCATTGATAACGCCACCCACCTGAAAATCCCCCGAACATTGCCTTGTCGCTCAAACGTACTACTTAGAAATTCCGATCTATCTATACTGGTAGTCCAACTAGAAATTGTTCAATGTGGGTCAATCACCTTCCGTTAAAAGTATTGTGTTCGTCCGATGTATAAATAGATTCGTAGAGATTTGAGAGTATGTATATCAATACATAGTATAAAACAAAGTCGCCTCTCGCTGTCTGTTCCTATTTGCTTAGATCTTTAAAACTACGCAACGGACTTTGATGCGGTTTTCTTTAATAGCATAGAGATTCAACAGGAACATTATATGTACACACATCAAAAGTGTCTAGGGATCAAGTACATTTTAGAAGATTGCAATCAAGAATATATTTTACCAAAAACTGAATTCATTCATAATTTATTCAAAATGTGGTGATAAGTCATTGATACAGGCATGGGGAATTAGGTAGGACACC
>SJJU01072722.1:0-19368 GCA_012932125.1 Conopomorpha cramerella | reverse complement strand
TATATCCACTAGAGAAAACCAAAATCGAAATCCGTTGCGTAGTATTAAAGATTTAAGCACACAGAGAGCGGATGGCGACGATTTGTACTATGTATTGCATATAGAATAAGAATAAGAAGAATAAACGCTACGATACAGAGCTTCAGTATGATTGTTAATTAATTAAATTAATACACTTCACGCCTTTAATCCCAAAGCGGGGTAGGCAGAGGCACTTGCTAAAGCAAATACCCACGGTTCACCAAATTATACCGTATTTAACCCGACGTGACAGGGGGTGAGCCCATCGCCGTTATAGGGTTCACACACCTTGTGGTGTGCGGGTTTCATCACGATGTTGTCCTTCACCGTACGAGCGTTGCGTTGCGTACATAGTCTTTGAAAAAGAGTCCCATTGGTACACGTCCAGTAGCCGGACTCGAACCCGAGACCTCCCGGTTACAAGTCAAGGATCCGTCCAACTGGACCGCAGACGCTCTCAGTATAATTGTCTCTCGCAGTATAATCCAGATCACTGCATTTATTCCGAGGTTAAGATTTTCGCGCGCTCCACTCGTTTCTTTTTTTTATTCTTCGCCGGGAAAATCGTGCCAATTTGTCTTCATCACATTGGTTGCTGATATGTGAGGGGTTTTTTTGGAGTCCCAAGCAAGCTCGGTAAGCCGCTTAGAGTGCGGTGTTACGTTGAGACTATATTTCTTTTTGGGCCTGTTATTCGAATACTTTTGTAGTACGCTTTTGACTAATTAACTTGTTTTAAAAGGGGTTTATTTATTTTAGCTTAAAAGGAGAATGTCGACATTTGAGTAAATACAGAATAAAGCTAACGCTTTTATATATTTTTCATAAAATACACTTCACGCCTTTTAATCTCAAAGCGGGGTAAGTACTTGCTAAGCAAATGCCCACACTCAGCAAATGTAGTGTGCAGGTTGGATCACTATGTTGTTCTTCACCGTAAGTTTGTTTCATAAAGTTCAAATTATTTTTATATTTATATTGTAACATACGACACATCAAAAGTGTCTGGGGATCAAGAACATTTTTATGTCTAAAAAAAAATCTAATTTATTTAAATCAAATCTAATCTTCTGGATTGGTCTCCTATCTAATTCCCCATGCCTGTATCAATGACTAATCACCACATTTTGAATAAATTATGAATGAATTTAGTTTTTGTACAATATATTCACTCTTGATTGCAATCTTCTAAAATGCACTTGATCCCTAGACACTTTTGATGTGTGTAGTTTAAACTGATCCTGGGGTGTTTTGCTAACAATGAACGTAATACATTCCAGTATAATAACACATGTGTTGAATTTGAAAACAATGTAAGAACCTGACAGTGACAAAAGGACCAAGGTCAGTTTCCTAATAAATCATTCAGAAGTTATTCCTATTCATTCATCAGATTTCATTCACTCTGTTTTACTTTAATTGTATGGGTATTGTTCTTCGTCGATTTCTTCATAGTTTAAAGTATATATACAGGGTGACTAATTTACATCAGTCAGTATGAGTACATCTGAAAATATAAGACTTATAAAGATCTGTTCTTACTCGTAGGAACAATGTCATCGATTTTATTAACAAGAAAAACTGCATTAAAAAAAACAAGTACAGACTCAGCTCGGGAATTGAACCTCGTTCTCGGGTTAATCTGGTTTTATAAACGATTGGTTCAGTACGGTCTAAAACAGTAAATGTTTCTGTAAAACATGATGTCTAAAATGAATAAAATGCATTGGTCAGCATGTCTGCCTCTATCCTGTAGGGTCGTGGATTCGTGTCCCACCGCTGTCTTGTATTTAGGTGATGAGCTTTTAAGTAAACACGTTTTTTAATGTATGAATGTAGTTTTTCTGCTTTTTCAAATTGATGACATGATTCCTAAGAAAAGATCTTCGAATGTCTTATAGATTCAAACATACCTATTCTGAGTTACGTAAATGAACCACCCTGTATACCATATTGGCAGTAAATTGTACCTATTTCAAAGAAAATTCACATCAGGAAGCCCCACAGAAGTATAAAGTCGAAGCAGACTTAACATTTTAAGCCGATATCAAAACGATTCCGTTATTGTTCTATTATTATTCTTTGTTACATTCTATGGGAACAAACCGGGAGTTTTCGAGTCTGGTTCATAAACCGGGAATGGCTGTTCAATCAATTGGAAATTACTCAGTTCGGAGTTTCTTTCCGTTCAGCGTTTTCGAACAAGTAATGAATATATTTTCTTCGTTTCATAATGAAAGATTTTATCGGTTCAAAGGAGCGTGAATTGAAAAGAGAATGTTATTATTATTTTGCGTTCGGTTTAAACTGGCGATAGGGACAAGTTTTTCAATGAAACAGTGCACGTAGATTTCAATCATATTTTGTAACAAAGTTGTGGCTAAAGTTTAGCGTGGCGTTGTTAGTAACTGATAGAGTTTCTAGAAGAGGACAAAGAATAAAATAAAATGCGAAAAGAAAAGACTGGTCCTTATTTGAGCTATTATGACGAGTATTATAAAAAATACTATTTCTATTGAATTTTCAGGAACTCTCAATTATTTTGTAAAAAATGCTTTACCACTATATCCACCTTATTTTCTTTTTTTTGTTCATTGGTTCACAAAACTAAACACATTAAGCATGGATTTCACAATCAGAGATATCTTTTTACATACTGAGTTCTTCTGAACGTGAACAGAGCACGCATTAATTTATGACTAAAACACAATAGTGATACAAAAATAAAGTTTCAATCTTATTATATCTTCTTATATATAAAAATGAATTGCTGTTCGTTAGTCTGGCTAAAACTCGAGAACGGCTGGACCGATTTGGCTAATTTTGGTCTTGAATTATTCGTAGTAGTCCAGGGCAGGATAAAAACGTGTATTTCTTCCAATACACGGGGTACAAAGGCGACTTTGTTCTATGGAAAAACAAATGTTTGCCGAGACAGCTAGTATATTAATAGTGTCGATAAATAACTAAATACGCTCTGAGTTATCAACTTGTAACTGAAGGTCCGTTTCAAATTGACATTCGCCTTATTATGTGGACGAAGAGTCCTTGTGTGACCCTAAGGCTCTGTCCACCCCCTTTTGCAGATTATGGACGTGAGAATACTCTCACATAAGTGTGTGTAAATAAATAATATAGAAACCAACAGGAAACTAAAGCACTAACAAAATATCACAGTCGCAATGATAAAGCGGAGCAACGTTGAAAAATATATCTCGCCGCAAGCACACTTGTTTTGTCACAGCCATATAAATTAGATACCTACTATAATGTTCGAGTATACTGGATACCTAGGTTCATGCACTCGAGAGCAATCGTTCTGGGTCACATACATCGAAAAAGTACACAAATATCTGAAAATCTCGGCGAGGAGGTCTGCTAGATCAGTGTACATTTTTGAAGAAATAATGAAACGAAGATTTTTAAAATTGAAATTTAATTTTGTACTCATAATAAATATTACGTTGTTATTTTTCTTAGGGAAGACCTTTTTTATCACTTTTCAACAGATAACACTGCTAGGATATGAATAGTCTGAAAATGTCTATTCTCAATGTTTTGGCTGCCGATTATCAGTGCCCCTGTTACAAGCCTTGCTCTGTACAATAACCATACAATTGGTACTTACACCATACAAGTGCGTACTTATTAATCCTCAATTCTTTATTGCATTTCACAATGTTAGGATGGAACATTAAGTACAGACTATAGGAGGTACAAGATCATGAGCCTTGTTGGGCACACTAAGTGGTAACACCATTCAGATACTTAATAATATAACGATAGTGTTTTAGTTGAAGTACAGTAACTAGAAAATATTTTTGTAATATAAAAATTTTTACAAAGAAAGAATGTGCCTATATGAACAATATGTTGAACAGTATCTACCTACCTAGGTATCTGCATACTGCTTATAGTTTAACTAATTTGTGTTGGACATTTATTATTTTTCGTTATGTATTCATCATCATCATCATCATGTCAGTCCAGAATCTGTTGTATACCTATACATAATTTGAGAAACTTATATTTAAATATGACCCGAAAACCTTTGCCCTGAATGTAGATCTAACTGAGCCGGCCGCCACCGTCGTCGTCTCCGAGCGGTGAAAAATTATGTTTTGCAAGTAAACTTTAAAATTTAAGAAGATTGCTACATCGTCGCTTCTTCTTGCTAGAACATTATTTATTTTGTTATAAACACATGGAGCGTTTGCTCTGGGGTATGCGCTTTTATAGAGCAACTTTCAAATGGATAGTGTTCGTAGGTAATGGGTAAAATGTTTTTGCTTTAGGAGTTTACTGTGTGTGTGTGCTTTTCAGATATTAAAGTTTACGATGGAAGTTTTAGTGGGTTTAGTGGGGGTAAGTGGGTGTAAACATTTTATAAACTGTTTTAATTGTATTTGTTAGAATGTCGGCGGTCATCAAAAATTCACATCTTTGAGATGAAATATACTTGTTAATTAATATCAACAGATAGGAAACACAAAAAAGATAGAACATAGAAAAAACACAAAAAATTGACCATGAATAAACATAAATAGAAGAAAAATCTCGGTAATTGAAAATGTTTCTAAAAAAAGTAGTAGTAGTAGTGTCGCTATCGCAATTCATAGATATAACTCAATATTTTAGAAAACTCCTGACTGATTAATTTATCACTGACTTATCAACCCCCAGCCCAACAACCCCTTAACTATAGAAAACTGAAATTTTGCACAGGGGCTCTTTTTATGATATTTTACGTGAGATAAGAAAGGTTTTTTCTTTAATTAATCCTCTGAGGCAGTAAGAGGGGGGGGGGGTAAAAGTTAATATGACAAAAACGTTAATTTTGGAGCTTTACTCGGTAGTAGTATTTTTGATAAATTAGTATTTTTTAGTATTTCGGAAAGTATTTCGGAAATCGCGGGGCGTCCACTAATTTCCAATAAATTCCCACGACAATGGTTGTACATACACCATGGTGTAATTCGGCGGTAGGTTTATGACAAAGTTGACCACCGAGCGTTTTTAAAGCATAAAAATAAAACGGTTGATAAAAATACAGGTTTTCCCCGCTGTTACTAAGTGAGACATAAAATTCATTCAATACTATCTTGGGTCTTATTGGAGCGCCGCGTCGCCGCTGCGAACATCTGTCTTCATTGCTTTCCTAGCTGCGTCATCAATAATAAGAATTATAGAAGAAGATTCTACTGTGCTTTTAGACTTTATTTTAAAAGTAGATGTGCCCGCGAGTTTTCGTCTAAATCGTAACAGATTTTTTTAATATACTATGAACAAGTGTGTGACCACCATCCTGCCCGACGTTAAGCAGTGATGTGCTCTACGATGAAGCAAACATGTTCATCAGGTACCTATTTACCCGTGACTTAAAGACCTCCAGACTCTACTGCGCAGGAAACACAGAGCAATTTTCTATTAACAGATCCTGCCTGATGCTAATCGCGCATATTCATCAGGTACTCGTGACTTGAAGACCTCCAGACAGACAGAGTGCAGGATACACTTATCGTTTTTCTACTAACAACTTTCGGTGGAAGTGAAATGTCTATTTCACTTCCACCGAAAGTTTTATTGTTACCACATGTATATCCGGTTACTGTCACCGATAAACATTATGTAGTATAAAACACCCTTCCGCTATATCTCCCTTTGTATGCTTATATCTGTAAAACTACGTAATTGTTGCGATGCGTTCTTTATTAGTAGATACAAAGATTCCACACGAATGATTTTATGTAAAACTAGTGGACTCGACAGACGTTGTCCTGTCTTTAGTCAGGACGTCTTTAGTCTATAACTTCCAGGGTGGACTGTGCCCAGCAGAGGATGTTCGGTCCACTCGTTTATTTTTATTTTATTTTATTTTATTGGATTACCAACAGTCTTAAACCACAGAATATTAGGTACAACTTGAATATAAAATAAGTTACAGCAATTACAGGTAACCACAACCTGCACTATAACTGTTTCGGAGTTATGGAATGACAACGAAAAGTGGCGTTGGTTTTTGTATAATAGATATAAAAATATTGCGAACGATATGATCTCAAACTATGTAGTATACCCCGTTTATGGGCGCCACAGACTGAAATACTTATATAAATACTTTGAAATACATAGATAGATAAAACACCCAGACGTACACAACAAATGCATCAGCTCATCACTAAAGCATTGTGTCGGTAGCGGGAATAGAATTCGCGAACATCGTCCTAGCGACCGTTACCTTGACCACTAGTCCAAGCCGGTCGTCATGCCTTCGTATTTAAGCAACACTCTAACGGATAAGAAAACAGCTAAAGCGTGTATGAAGCCATAATACAGCTCACCTTTATATCGAATTCCCAAGGAGATTTGCGATCTCAAGGGAGTCAATAATAATAAATAAGTTTGTATCTGATGATATACTCTATATTACATTAGAAACATTTGTCTGCTTTCTAACACTATAAATATCCACACAGTCATGGACCTAAATACATAGACAAGCCCTACCATGTAATAAAATAGTTCCACTTTTCATGACAACATTCCAGCTCTTATTATATTATTGACTAGGTGTCCCCGGCAAACATTTGTTGTGCCAAAGGAAGTCGTCTTTGCACCCCGTGTATTGGAAGAAATACACTTTTTAAACCTTCCCTGGACTTCCACGTGTAATTCGACTAAAATTAGCCAAATCGGTCCAGCTTACTACACCCTATCTAGTACGCTAGTACTATAAAGATCTTTGCTTACAGAACAAACTTTTTTTTAAAGAAACGCGCACTGACATTAAAACATAGCGAAAATTAGCCAAAGATAAGCGTGATTCGTTGTTTGCCTGACGTTTCGACACAGTTTCATGTGCCGTGGGCACGATTAGACAGCTCTTGACAAACTTACCAAATTTGTTAGAAAAACGGTGTGTAGTATCATTCACCAGGTACTAACATAGTGGCGAAGCTAGGACGTAAGCCGGTAGTAAAAAATAGGCACTTAACCAATGCTTCTTACTAGACTATTTTAAACTCAAATAGATTTTTTTATTTGTCTTACTTATTTGAGCTATAATAAGTCCCTATGCTACTTAATTTCCTTGAAAATATTTGTTAAAGTACCTGGGATAGGCTTGTCTTGTACTACCGGCTTACACCCTAGCTTCGCCACTATAATTTACTTAAAGAGAAATTCAAAGCACGTGATTGTACTTCGGTTATAACATTATCATTTCCATCGCACTTTTGTTCCGGCCTCACCTTCCTCGATATTACTCTGCCAATAAAAGTGAAGGTTTGCCTCGAATTCTATTTGGTCGGGTTAGCCGTTTACACGGACATGCGATGTGAGATCTATTTATATTGGTGAAGTGTATCCCTATGTCTGGAAACGAACGCATCTCATAATTCGTGAAGTGGGGGTCACGTCTCGGCTTTATAGCATCACTGGTGGTGTAATAGATAACGTTGAAAGGCTTTTACTTTGGGGGGTGGATTTCATAATGAATTGCGTTTATGGAATCAAATTCTTTGTACTTGTTTATGATTTCATGATAATTGCGGTATTCAGTATTCTTTATTTTGTCTTATAAAATAGGTACATTACAATTAAGGAGTTCTACGTACATTGATATGGGCTCTGGTAGGGCATTGCACGTGTAACTTAAATAACTAAATTATACAAAATTAAATATCCAATATACAAGCAGTAACATTATTAGTTGGTATTATTATAATACTAGTGGACGCCCGCCATTTCATTCACGTAGTTGCAGTATGTCATAAAAACTATAGCACCCTCTATATTGCACTAAGTCCCACAGGAACGGGATAAAAAGCATCCTATGTTATTCTCCTGGTTCTGAGCTACGTCCCCACCAATTTTCTGGCTAATCGGTTGAATCGTTCTTGAGTTATAAGTGTTGTAACAAACCCGTCTTTGTTTTATATAGATTCATGTAATATCTACTAATACAATATAATACTAATAAAACATCATGCTGTACCGCTGTAACATACCGTGTTATTCGCGTTTTTACGTTCCTGTGGGAATTTGGGGATTAATTATAGCCTATGTTACTCAGGGATA
This sequence comes from Conopomorpha cramerella, assembly GCA_012932125.1. Lineage (NCBI taxonomy): Eukaryota > Metazoa > Arthropoda > Insecta > Lepidoptera > Gracillariidae > Conopomorpha > Conopomorpha cramerella. The sequence continues at coordinate 11,268 of SJJU01072722.1, read as the reverse complement.
ATGTAGCTTTCCAAGAGTGAAAGAATTTTGCAAATCTGTCCAGTAGTTTCTGAGCCTATTCAATTCAAACAAACAAACAAAAAATAAAACCTTTTCTCTTTACAATATTGGTTTAGATAATAAATAAAAAATAAATAATACACTTCACGCCTATTAATCCCAAAGCGGGGTAGCAGAGGCATTTGCTAAACCAACTGGCCACGGTTCACCAAGCGTATTTAACCCAACGTGACAGGGGGTGAGCCCATCGCCGTTACAGGGTTCACACACCTTGTGGTGTGTGGGTTACATCACGATGTTGTTCTTCACCGTTAGTATAGATATCTATTAATACGGGATGTAAATAGAATGCATGAATGATCTGAAGATTTAGGTTTCCGAAGATAGCAACTTGTCACTGAAGGTCCACATTGACATCCTTAACGCCTTGTACCCTTATTTGTACTATGTCGATATTTAATTATGTATAATTTAGTCCCTCCGTCCAGTAGGATCCACGATATCGATCCACCAGTGGATTGAATGGCACGCTAAAGTTCACTGTGATCCACCATTAGACTGATTGGATCGTGTGATACTTGCGTCTCTATATGCTCCATCAGTGGATCGACCAGAACGCAGCGAGATTGGTAAGATCCACCACTGCGAAATAGTTTTTAATTAATATTAAAATAAGTACCTGTCGAATAGGTAGGGTATAAATAGGTAGGCAATAAACGCATCGGTACCTAGACTAATGAGTTTATCATTCTTGAACAGCTAGTACTAATCAATGTCATTCAAAATCGTGATTGACGTTTGTTTCTGTAAATAAATTCTGTTATTTGTTATGTTATATATTAAGTTACTATGTGCAATGCCCTGACAGGGCCCATATAAATGTCATCATCATCAGCCCATACTTGTCCACTGCTGGACATAGCCTCTCCAATTGCACGCCACTGCAACCAGCTCATTAAATCTTATGCATCTATTTTGTATGTCACAATAAAGAATACTGAATTCTGATTCTGTCCACCCCTTTTGGAGATTACTTATTACGGCAAGTAAGTTCCTTTAACGTGGGCCAATGGAGGATTTTCATGGTCCTTGTTTTTTGTTAGTTATGATAGATGGCGCCAATTCAATGGACTTTTTTTATGGATTTAGAGATTAGGCTTTGAGCCAACCATGATCTAAACGATAAAAATCAAGGTCGAAACTGGATTACCGAAGTCTCGTATTTTTTAAAGGCGCAAAAGATAAAACGGCATTTTTTTTTCTAGGCCCTAATTTTCTAGAGAAATGTGAATGCCGAAAAGTTGGTTTGGAATTGCGGCATCTAGGTATAATCGTTATTTTTGGAATTTGCATTTTGTTGTGTGTGTTGTGTTTTCACTACGAGTAAGTTATTGGATAACGTAAGTTAATGATTAGGAAATTATACACGAGATTTTGTGTTTTGCATGAACAACACGTGCTCGAAAAAAATTACCTTTTACTTACAATAACTATGGACAAAACGTATACGTAAACGTATTAGTTAAATATAGTTAGATTATGTAAGAGATATTTCTCTCAATAAAATAGAAATTCATAATATCTTTCCTCAATGTTCAAAAACGATCTCTACAAGTAAGGTCATGCTAATCAATGAATCAATACATAGTTCAAAGTCGCCTTCCGCGGTCTGTCCCTAAGTATGCCTGTTTTCAAAACTACTACGCTTAAAATAAAAAAAATAAAAATAAATACACTTCACGCCTTTAATCCCAAAGAGGGGTAGGCAGAGGCACTTGCTAAAGCAAGTATCCACGGTTTAAAAACCAAGTATTTAAAAGCTTATCACCAATGCTTTCTACTACGCCTACTACGTTTTTTTGTAGATAGTATGATTTTTTATAAAGATTTATATGTATAATACATGCGTAAAAAAGCAGAGAAACATTGTTAATAATGTATATTGACAAAGTAACGTTTGCCGGGTCAACTGGTATTGTATAAAAAAAATATTTCTTTATTTATTTTCAAACCTTACACTAACATTACTGTATTTACCAATGCCTAGTGCATTGGTAAATACATACAATACGTATGTGACTGAGGAAATGATTAATAATTTACTTAAATAATTATTACATTCCAACAAAACAATAAATTAGACAACAAATAACAATACAAATTTCAACATAATTAGAATTTAAATAAAGATATATAGAAAAAAAACAGTAAATAATAATTTATAAAATAACATTCAGTAAAACACAATTATTCTTCACCGTATATAAAAAATTAAAAAAAATTGCGAGCATGCTTGTCGGCCATGATTATAAATTCAAGGAGAGCGTAAAATCAACAAATATATCGACGGGCCGAACTGCTTTAGTAGGCCAGAGAGTGCGTTAAGACCGAAGCAGGTTAACAGGATAACGATTGTCCCTGATTACCCCTCTGAAAGACAGGCGTGACGTCATAAATATTTATGTAGGTACGTTCGAAGAAGAATAAAAGGAAACCATCAGTTTTCATGACACTTAAGTAAAATATCATTAGGTAGATTTTCTATAATGTGACAAGATTAATAAGAAAAAAAACGTGCTTTTCTTGCAGAGATATTTTTTTCGGATTGTAAATTTCACCTGGATCGTCGTCTCACATAATAATTATTACACGATTCAAAATATTCACCGACGAAAATATAGGTGTCAAAATAAAGTAGTAGATTTTGAAAGAAAAAAAAAAAGGTTTTCCACAGCATAATTTGCTTGCCTACCAGCGCTTTAACTATAATACACCAATAAGAACGTTGTAAACATCCATGAATCAACAACACGAGCCTCTTCTCATCTCGAGCTTAAGAAAGCTAATTAATATTCTAAGCAGAAGACCGAATTAATAATAGGACCGCTTTAATTACAATAAACAAAACGAACGACGACGGATTAAAGTATTATACCAAAGTATTTGTTTCGACAAATATCCCGTTGGCATTCCGAGAAGCTACAAAGCTTCTTCGCCTAAGAAACTTGCAAGAACGTTGAGATGAGATTTTCAGTGGGTATTGAGTGGGTTTCGGAGTCCGCGTAAGGCTTAACCCGCAGGTGCAATGCCGGATTTGGGAAGTTAATCCTCTGGTGGTAAAGTTCTGTTTAACTACGACGTCGGTTTTCTGTATTTTGCTCTTATTTTTAAGATAGGGTTTCGAAGTAATCGTCTAGTGCACGACGTAGTCTATTTTTAGTTTATGTCAGTTTCTTGTGTGCTTTATTTTGGTTTGTGAACTTGGGGATTGGAGTTTAGGTTGGGACTAAAGATAAGCTAAAGCTAGGTTTTGTAGTAATTGCTATTGGCCAATGACATTTAGCAGCTACAGCTCTGTTTTTCCTTGTGTTTATATTTCATTTACCTTAGAAGGATAAACCCTGAGTATATGAATCTATAGTTTCCAAATTTTAGGGTTCCTATGGTTCCTAGAATTTAAAACATGATTTAATATTCTAAATACTTTTATAACATATTTACACAACAATATTATAAACCTCTACCTAAATGGTTAACAATAGATTACTCTGCTTAGCATTTATCCCCCTAGGGTAAATAAAAGATAAACACAAGGAAAAACAAATTGTTCACTGCAGTAAGAAGAATTGCGCCATTAATTCATTTTAAATTGTCTGCGGTCGTAGGATGAAGATGAGACCTCAAAAATGTGTTAATTTATGAGTAACTTCGTAGGATACCCGCAATTTTACTTTGCGTAGATCAAGTTGCAATGTATACTTTGAATAACGCGTGATAGTAAATATGTTTTGTACATACGTCTCTAGAACAACTACATACAAAGTTTCTAGACATTGAGCATTGAGAGAGTGATTGGCATTTAGTACCTATTTCGTTATATTTATTGGTTATGACTTTTTTCTGTAATACATCCATGAGAAAACTACAATAGTCTTAATATTTTACTGATTGAGGTTGTTTCTTTTTCTTTAGAAATATTAACTTCGATTCTATTGGGTAGGTATGTTGTATCAGTCAAAAATGTTTTTTAGTGGATATGACTTTGACCCAAAAAAAGAACCAACTTCTACCAGTAAAATATTAAGATTCTGTGGTTCTCACGTGGATGCCGTTGTGGGAACTGAGCCCAATTTAAGTAGCTGCAAAGAGGAAGCATCAGCTTTAAAGAAAATCGATCAAGAATCCAAATCGGTTAAAAATGATTTTAATTTGATTCATTCGATAAAATCGTTTTCGTCTGATTCTTTACTAAAACCTCCCAAAGAACTGCTATATTGTCATACAAAAAATACAGAATCAGATAATTCCATTCTGTCTGTTAGTGAAAACACACACTGAGTCCTTTCCTTTCCCTTTTCATGTATAAAACAAACAAACGGGGACGTCCTCGTAAGGATTTTATACAATTTCGTTGGGTAAACAATATAACATGTAGGCAAACATGAATGGCCTTTAACAAAAGGTATACGTACATTGTGCACACATTGATTTCGTCTTTTGCACACATCGAAAAAAGTTACTTAGAGGTACACTAAGTAATATTTTATTTTTTTATTTAGCCTCTTTTGTGTCCCACTGCTGGGCAAAGGCCTACCCCCATTCTCTCCATTCGCGTCTGTTCTGCGCCACCTCGCGTCACCCCGGCAGGTGACGGTCCAGGTCGTCTCGCCATCTCCTCCTGGGTCGGCCTCGCTTCCTGTGTAATCAATACACAGTATAAAATATCCACCTCCCGCTGTCTGTCCCAAAGATCTAAGCATATTTTCAAAACTACCCAACGGATTTTGATGCGGTTTTCTTTAGTAGATAGAGTGATTCTTGAGAATGGTTTATATGTACAATATATGAATATACTAGCATCATAATTAGCACATATTTGTCCACTGCTGGACATAGGCCTTTCCAAATGCACGCCACTGTGATCTAATTTCGGCTTCTCGCATCCAGATTCTGCTAGCCATCTTGCGCATATCATCAGTCCAGCTTGCCTGAGGGAGTGTAGGCGCTTTTCCGAGACACGGTCTCCACTCGAAATGTACATTGGTAAAACAAACTAATTTTCTTATAACTAAGGTGATATGCACACCTGTTATTACATCATATATACTTAATCCCAAAGCGGGCTAGGCATAGGCACTTGCTAAAGAAAATTGCCCACGGTTCACCAAACGTTGGGTTAAATACCCAACGTGACAGGGGGTGAGCCCATCGCTGTTATAGGGTATAACATCATACGTACATAGTTAGAATGGATGCAAAAATGTGTGTTACTCTCTTACACGAAAATGTTTTAAAAACTTAGTTTACAATGAAATGTTGCAGTAATATAGGTTATACTTCGGAAAAACACAAACTCCTACTATTTATCCCCAAACACCTACATGACCAGGATAAGTTGCTAGTAGAAGCACATATAATAGTATCTAGTCCATAAAATATGAACTCTATTTTCAAGAAGGACACCGCCTTGCCAAGAATAAATTCCGTATTTCATAAGCACTTTATATTGCGAAAAAGCTCTGAAGCTCAAGCTCTTACAATACAAAACAATTTGAGATAAAGTGTGTCGACAGATAAACGTTATTGCACTTCCAGGAGTCGTAACACGGATGGCCGATATTTCAGTCACACGACTTAATTCTTTAGTAGGATTATTGGCATTTCCGCCCAAATGATCATGGAAATCATTGCCCGAGGCCCTCGCCCAGCAGTGGATGTCATCTGACTGATGATGATGATGAAGTCTTTTGGAGAGGTAGGCAGATGTAGATACGGGCCGCAGTCCACAGTCCGGCGTCCAATGCACCTTCTATGCGTGGCTTGAGTGGCGGTACTCTCACCCTTGCTTCAGCTACGTTCATCAATCTTGCCATATTTTTCACGTCGGTTTTTAATGTTTCTACACAACATTTGTTCCTTTCTGTGTGACAGTAATTCCATTATTTAAGTACTTATTACTACTAGTACTTATTACATTATTTAAGTACTTATTGTTACGTTACACAGAATTCCACGTGTCGTGTCGTGGAAGTCTGTTTCCTGCGCTATTATAGTCTGGAGGCCTTAGTCACGAGAAAATAGGTACCTAATAAACTAGAGGTTTATGTCCAGCAGTCGACAAATATGGGCTGATGATGATGATGATGATGAAACTAGTGTGCTCCATCGTACATTACATCGCTGTCTAGAATCATTCAATTTTAGTCGCGTACCAATGGATCACGTTTACAGACCCTCGTTATGGCACCCGAATACCGAAACGTGTAACTTTGGGTTAAGTGTTTTTGTAAAACTGTGAGCATTTGCTTATCACGCCTCTATTGTAACTCGCCATTTTTTTTTGATACCTCAAAACTTTTGACTGGGTGAACCGATTTCGATGATACTTTTTTAATTCTTCTTGAAAAGTGGTGCTTTCTGTTTGGTCTTATTTAAATTTGGTTCAGTTCCGACAATGGTATCCACGAGTAAACCACAAAAGTCTTAATTAACATTTACTGGTTGAAGTCGATTTCTTTTTCTTTAAAGTTATTTCATAAAGAACGTTACATGAATCTTGTCAGCCAAAGTTACGACTGTATCTGTAATATTATTTTACACTTTACTGTGAAATATTTGCTACGATAGCTCCCGAGCTGACGACCGCCGTTCGATATCAGCTAGTGCTATTAACGTGAGTGCCATGTTGGTTTCAAGAGTTATGTGTATGAATGGCGATAGTTGAGCTCTAAAAGTTTCGACTCTAGAATTTTCCTCGAATAATATTCAACAAATTTATGCACCGTAGCAAATTATAAGGACATCTTTCAAGGCTTCTTGGAAAGGAAATCTTCTGAAGACAATATGACTATATCCTTAATGACTTCTAACCTGTCAAATGAGTTTTTGGCAGATATTTTTCAAAAGACATGGGGGGAAATTTTTTTTTTTCATAAAATATGTTACTGCCATATGTATTTAAGAAGAAAAAAAGCATGTTCCATTAGAATGAAATATGTTTACGTTCGTAGAAAGTTACGTACATCTACGTTGGTTTTTCTTTAATGTACAAAATACACAAAACATTTATATCTTCATGGCTTTCACATTCATGCGCAATCGTTTTTAATAATAGTGATATCGTACCTTCTATACCTATTGCAACAGACTTTCTGATCCATGAACGAATATAGATAATATTTTATGGCAGTATCGTACGGAATCCAGCGGTTGTAATATATTTCTACTCTTTTAGCCAAGTCAGTATTGTCTATATAAAAGACATGGAACAAAATCCTCTTAGAAAAAGGATTATATAAAGCGGATGAACCTATGTCGTCTTAGGCAATATATATTTTAGTGAAATAAGATGTGGAGTGTATATAGGACAAGACAAATGATGACTTAAAAGAAAATAACTGACTGAATAAGATTTCACATTTTCTCGTGGATGTCATTATCGGAACTGAACGAAATTTAAATGGGACTAAACGGCCTATGTCCAGAAGTAGACAAATATTGGCTGATAATGATGATGAAACGTAAAAAACAGCAGCATTAAAATAAAAAAGGAATCATCATCTAGTCAAAAGTTCTGGGATATAAAATACCTATGAATCGAGAACCTCCTCTTTATTTTAGTCGGTTAAAAATGGAGCTGCGAATGTTAAGGCATAAAAAGGGAAAGGAACAAAAACTTTGTTTCACATTTCCCAAAAGTTGCTATGGCTGAGCGATGCAACTATGAAGGTATGGCAGACTTAGTTCCAGGATGGCGATGGTATCTTGAAAGAACTTAGCTACACTAGTACCAAATACACAAGAGCATATTTACCTCTACAAGTAGAAGAGAAGAATGTGTAATTTTCTTTGCTTACTCTTTTAGAATGGCGTAAGAGTGTGGGTAAAATTTATATATAATATTATGCAGTAGGTAACTTAATGTACTATAGGCATGTTTAAAAATCCATGTTACAATTTATTTAAATTCTATGTTTGTTATTTTTGCAACGCCCTAACAGGGCCATGTCTTAGAATTAAGATATATGGCAAAAAATAGAAATGGAGATGCGAATATTCCGTCCCAAAAAAATTTAAAGAAACCCACAACTTTGTATCACATTTTCCAAAAGCTTTTAAAACGCTAGTACCTACAACGTAACTCAATTAATTAAGTGTAAAACTACGTGCATGATAATCTCGCGTCGAGTGCGCTCGAGTAATTTATAAAGTGCGGTATGCGAGCTCGTTACATTCGCAGCGATATTATAATTTACTAGGTGTACCTCGTGGTGTTACTCACGTTTTTTTTTCGTTCATGTTCTTATGAGGAATTTCCTTCTTTCTCTTAGCTAAGAATGTTGGTGCTGGCTGTATTAAGAAGGATTAATGTCAACTAATTCACTGACGTCAAGCAAAGAGATGACAGGTCTAAGTCTTTTTTTTAAGTGCCAATAATTTTTGCCAATGTCGTCAAAGTCGTGTCGTGTCAGTGTCATTGAAACGTGAGGGTGGACCATCACATTTCAATGCTGCATGGAACATTATACGTGAATAACAATTTTGTCAAACAGGTTGAAGGTGAGTTGAAGAAGGTGGTTGCTCCATTTCGGGATAATATTTCTCAACGGTGAAGGATTTATTTTACATCGTTCCAGTAGTAGATAAATGTCGAGTTTATGCAAATATGTTCAAGTGAAAGGACACGAAAGGAATATTTAAAATCAGTTTTTTTTTTTATTTTTATCTTAATAAGAATAATTTCTAATGGTTCTGTCAGAGCAATGGCAGTCGCGATTTTGGCCAGTCTGACCTCGGATGACATCTCCCGAGTGTGTCCGGGGTTTTATCTAGTATAGATAGTCTCTTTCCCACCAAAATGTATGGAATTCGATGTACTTATGTACGCAAACTGGCACTTTTACTACGAATTTTACAGTTTGGATCCAAAAATCTTAGTGCGTTTATTTATTTGGACACAAAATATTTTCTCTTACTCTTTCACTCCTTCAGTGTCGTCCATATTGGTGTCTTATTTTATTCTAGACGACAGAGTTGGATTGCAAGTCTAGTTGTTTTTGGTCTGAGGTAGGTATAATACAAAACGTCACCACCGTAATCCCCGGAGGCATCAACAAAGCCTTTAGAATCACGATGCTTTTCATTTTCATAATAATAATAATATAACGTGACACGCGTTTAATGACCCGTTGTTACATTGTTACGTTAATACTAAAAACAAAAACACGACCAGCCACCAAAGACCGACAACTGAATACATTGTCTTTACTATAAAGGACCTTGACACCAGATCTCGAAGGCTCCAGATATCCCGAAAAGACCCAGATAATATTATAAAGCCTAAACATGTTTTTGCCTCGATTAGATGCGACGTTCTTTTGACGAGTAAGTCTTTGAAGTCTGGTTGTCATAACTTGGAGCATATACGACATAAAGTATCGCAAATTGATAAAATATCGGGGACAGTAGCCTGTACAGGCAAAGTTCAGGTTTAAAAGACAAAATACGGTTAACGGACCCAAAGCTTAGTAAGAAATCTTTTGATGTTGAGGTTCATGACGCGTCGTGCTCTAAAAATTCTAAAATAGTAGAATAGTTTAATAAATTTAAGTTTAATATATCAAAATATATAGTATGTTTTTAATTAATGTAATAAAAAGGAATAAAATCTATTACGTGAGAAGTGTACCTACGCCTTTTATAGGATAATGTTGAGACTTATCTTTAAATAAAACATTTTTACATATTATACTGAGTAATATTCTGTTGGTGTGCCATAATATAAATTAATTATTTAATGAAATACATTGTAAAGAAACTAAATATAATGTATCAGATAAAAATAAATTACAATGTTAGCGCAGTACAAGTTTATTTTAGGTGTTTTGTAGGTCAAATATTTGTCACAACACGGGAACAAGCTGCGGGTATTTATACCCGCAGTGGTAATATAAGCATCCTATGTCATTTCTAATGTCTACCTTTACTATAGGGAAGTTTCTTTAAAATTCGATGAGTAGTTTACGTATGAAAGAGTCACAAACAAATATACGCCCAACCAAACGTTTTAGTGGAATGATAGGTTCTACGGCGACTTTAAACGTTTTACACACCTTTTAACCAAAACCTGCAAATTGTTCCAGTGCTGGACAAAGACAGAGTCGCTTTTTCCTTTATGGCGCGGGAATAAAGGTCATTTTACAATGACGTTAATTCAATGACATTGAAAAATGACACGTAATTTCCAAGCCACAAAGGAACGATTGTCAATTTCTCATTTTTTTCCCTTTTGTCGAGCCACCGGACAATTTGCCTCGCTAACGGTGTTTTTCATCATTTTCTGACAAAGATGTCCATCAATGGAAGTCAAAACCGAGCCCACATTTGTCTGATAACGAATCGAACGACCCCAAACGATCCTTCAAAATTTAAACACAATGACGCGGCGAAACCTAACAGACGCCGCACATTGAACGATTGCCAAATCACCAATCTGTCGACCTCAATCCTTAATTTGTCAAAATACTCACTCGGTCCACGCAGTACTAACGAGGCTAATTTACTGTGACACTGTACTGAATGAATATATTATAATGAACACGAATTCTAATTACGCGATCCTGTTGAAAATTCACTGTTTCAACGTAAAGTCAAAATAGGCGGTGTTTAGTGCGTCGCCTATGTATGGATTTCTGATGCGGTGGTATACCACAAGGTGTGTGATACCTTATAACGGCCATGGTGATGCGTGGGCATTTGCTTAGCAAGTGCCTTGCCTATCCCGCTTTGGAATTAAAAGACGTGAAGGGTAGGTATATACTGCGTGTAAAAGGACCCCGAACAACGGTCTTAGAAACGTTGCTGGGTTCTCAATATGAACAACTTTTACTATGGCGATAATTTGGGAATCATCTCCATACAAAATAGACTAATTAATTTATGGCATTTTGTATGGGGATTGAAAGTTTTTCTTTCATTTCCCCAATTTGTCGCCAAAGTAAAAGTTTTTCATATTGACGAGCCCAATACCGTTTCTAAGACCGTTTAGCTAGCTTTCATAATTGTTTTGCCTTTGAAACATTTGTTTTGCCATAACAAGTTGCCTTTGTACCCAGTGTATTGGAAGAAATATAACTGGTTCAAGCATAAAAAATAGATAGTAGCCGATCCTCAGATCTAATGAATACCGATATAAAATTTGGTAAAAATCGGTAAAGCCGTTTCGGAAGAGTACGGAAACTAACATTGTGACATGGAAATTTTATATAT
>SJJU01072721.1:7757-24436 GCA_012932125.1 Conopomorpha cramerella | reverse complement strand
GAAAGAGTGTTCTAAGTAAAAATATGTAGAGTTGATGTTAAACTTTCAGCATCTGTATCCAGCGTGGTATCTCGAGCCAACTTCTCGAGTGTCATATTAAGTCATTCTTCTTCTGCCCAGAATTTATCCGGGTAATTCAGCCCGCTTGCGCGGGGGACCCAGGGTTCTCTTGTTGATTTGGTGTTGTAAAAATGTATTATACAATATGCACATTAATAATTTTAAAATAACGTGCAGAATTTACTAATATGAATGAATTTATTTTTAGGGAATGAACAATCTACTCATCTCTTACTACAGGGCTCTGTCCTTTTTAGAGGAGTAGTGACACTCTGTAGCATATCGAGTAATTGTGTTAATATGGCCACTTTACTGTACTGTTTCACTGTTCAATTGTTCTGAAATAAAACTTAATATAATTTACGAATAATTTGATGAGAAATTATTCGTACAAGCCCGTATTTTCAAACAATACCCAGAATTCTGCGTAAGTAGCAATGTACACACCGAATGTTTGTCTTTACGTAAAAGAGACGAACTTCATTATGTATGTAAAGTTTGAGTAACTGCTCATTAACGTTTTGATTAACATACCTAAAGATGTACGAAAAGTTGTCACAAGTTCATACTCCCTTTGGAGTCATTGTCACGCCTTTTAAGCCCAACGTCGGGGTAGGCAGACAAACTAGAAAAGGACATTCACATGGTTGATATGTTACCATATTATTAGCTAGAAGAAAGGTGTTATGGCAAAACAAATGTTTGTAGGGGACAGCTTGTACATACTATAATAAAACTGTTCGGGTTCCAAAACTACATAAATTCTTTTTACTTTTTAACTTGCCGTTACAGAAGCCGTATTTCATATTTTTTGAAAAAAAGTCTGTCTGTCTGTTTGTCTACGAATCACGACAAAACGGCTGGACAGATTTGAATTCGTTCATTTATTACAACATGATACCGAGACGCATTACTGTCCCATCCTGTCCATCGTTTTAGCAAGCTGAAGTGGCAGTGGGCCGGCCATATTAGCCGTAGAACCGATGACCGTTGGGGAAAACGAGTTCTCGAGCGGAGGCCGCGTCTCGGCAAACGGAGTGTAGGACGCCCTCAGGCAAGGTGGACTGATGATATACGCAAGATGGCTGGCAGAAGCTGGATGCGAGAAGCCGAAAACAGATCACAGTGGCGTGCAATTGGAGAAGCCTATGTCCAGCAGTGGACAAGTATGGGCCGATGATGAATGAAAACAAATATTTTCACACTAAACCGTACTTACCTACCACTATTTACGTGTCAAACGATCAAGTAACTGTCTAAATATTCAATTTCGCAAGAATAGTAGCATTTTGTCCGACAGGTAACCATTGTTATAAATCATGTGAGGAGGCAAATAGCATTTCTAATGTTAGGTCGCAACTGGTTTGAAATAGCAACTCCATTCGAATAACGTGATGTATCGCACTGGCCCGCAACTCAATTGCTCAACGGTAGAGCTCATGAAGGCTGAACCGATATATTTTGCTGCATTTAGGAACAGCCCAATTTCTATCGTGGATACGGCGGATATGCGGATATTTATTAGGGACTACATTTTGGCCACGACAAACTCTCGTCTCTGGAAACTTGCTCAGGAATTGTAGTTACCATTTTAAGGTTTTAATAGTAGAGAACGAATAAATACAGTAACAGTAACCTTTGATTCTCAAAACTGGGTAAACAGATGAAAGCGCCAATCGCTGTTATAGGGTTCAAAACACCTTATGGCATGCGAGTTCAATCAAGAAGCTTTCCTTCTTAGTAAGAACATTCGGTGGCGTACATTGGCCCTGAAAAGGGGACCAATTTGTACAAGCCTAGTATATAGCTTCGAATACACTTTGAGAATGCAAGCCCCCGTATTTGACAACTAAGCTATGGACACTTTTATCAATAAATATAACGATATTGGAACCGTGTTAAAAATACATATATACTAGTATTTACATAATGTCCGTGTGACCGGTCTGTTGAAACTGGATTTCATTAATCTTTTATTAAAATGAAACCGTAACAATAGCAGAATTGGGCCCTTGGTCAAATAATTGATATCAAATATGCATTGGAGTTCCGTTTCCATCTCTCCAGAAATTGGATGGAGATTGAAACTAGATACCGAGAACTGATACTATAGCAACTTTATGTACAATTTTCACTACATTATAAATCCGACGGTGCGAAAAGTTTGTATGTCTTGTTATTGTGATTACAGTTATTGGATTATTTAGCAAATATTTATTTAAGGTGCGTCTGTGGTCCAGTTAGTCGGATACTTGGGAGGGCGCGGGTACGAGTCCGGCTACTGTACGTGTATCAATGGGACTCTTTTTCAGAGCCTCAACGACAACATCGTGATGAAATGCGGGTTTGAGTTGTTGGTTGCAGTCCACATGGTGTGAGTCAACCCCATAACGGCGATGAGCTCACCCCCTGTCACATTGGGTTAAATACGCTTGGTGAACCGTGGGCATTGCTTATTAATTAAGTGCCGGTGCCTACCCGTTGGGATTAAAAGGCGTGAAGTGTATTTTTTTTAAATTTATTTATATAACAAGTGGAAATAACTAATATTTTTGGAATGAATATCAACTAAGAATGCATAATATCAAAACGCAGAAAAAAAGGGCAGGGTTCTAAGTCTACTGCACTCTGATAGTTGCATCTCTGTGGCATCATCGCTGTTTTACTACGGACAGTAAAACGAAAGTAACGAAGTCAGCGATGCTCATGCCTCTACGATCCCAGAGCAATGCAACTACGATACTGTAGCAGACTTGGCGCCGTGGACTGCTACTGTGTTAATTTTTCATTTATTGCAAAAAAAATTCTTAATTTTTTTGTGATTTTTTTATAATGGTTGTTTTTTTTTCATCATCATCATCCCATACTCGTCCACTGCTGGACATAGGCCTCTCCAATTGCACGCCACTGTGACCTGTTTTCGGCTTCTCGCATCCAGCTTCTGCCAGCCATTTTTGCGTATATCATCAGTCCACCTTGCCTGAGGGCGTCCTACACTCCGTTTGCCGAGACGCGGTCTCCACTCGAGAACTCGTTTTCCCCAACGGTCATCGGTTCTACGGCTAATATGGCCGGCCATGTTGTTTTTTAATTGCCACGTTTTTATTTCATTCCCCTATCTGCTTGGAGAACCGTGAGCATTTGCTTAGCAAGTGCCTCTGACTATCCAGCTTTGGAATTAAACGACGTATTACTGGTGGTATTATTATTATTAGGATATGTATTAAATCGTTTTTAGTAAACAAACACAAAAAATGTTATTTTCATCTCATTCAGTACCTACTACAAAGAATATATCTCTGTATTTTTCCATCAAAATGTCAGTTTGGTCGTGTTGCCATTTCAATGTTCAATGTTTACATTTCCATTGCATTGGCACTGCAAATACGTCTTTGATGTTCGTCGGCGTATAAGGTCAATTCAATGTATCAAACGTCAATGTTATTCTTATCTGTGGAAAGTGATAATAATTTAAGGAATTTAGTCATGAAGTTAATACGAGTAGGTACTTAACGTATGTGTTTATTTTCAACGCGAACCGTTGTACAATAGGTTTAATTGCCTATGGGTAATGTCTTTATATTTCGGCTACTGAATGGTACTAGAACTGGAATTTATTTCGTGAAATTAACTATTTTCAAAATAAATTATAGTTGAAACAAAACCTACAGCCAGCGGCGTTTTTTTTATTACGAAGTTGATCACGCTTTAATGTACATAGTTTTAAATTTTTTTTCATTTCCATACGAAATAGACAATTTTTTGCCTCGGAATACGACGTTTTGTGGGATTGTGGGAAATTTTAATGTTATAGGTATTGAAAATATTTTTTCGTGTCCCACATTGTCTACATAGTTAAAGGCTCCTTTTTATGATGTTTGAGATAAAAAAGTATTTTCCAAAATTCGTTCCTTAACGGATTAGAAAGGGGGGGGTAGAAGTTTGTATGAGAAAAACGTATAACTTGTTGGCAGTATTTTTTAATGAAAAATGAATACTGAAACTGCGCAAATGAGATCGCGGGGCGTCCACTAGTGTTTGTATAAACATTACATTCATACTACTAGCTATTATACTACAGGGTGGCGCATTTACATCGATCAGTATGGGAAAGTCTGAAACTAAAAGACATACGAAGATCTGTTCTTAGGAACCATTGCATCGATTTTAATAATAAAATAAAATTCATTCGTTCATTAAAAAAACCTGTAATTAGCATGGGAATCAAACCCGGCTGTTTTTTAAAGAAAAAAAAAATCAATCTATTTCCATTTAGAGATCGATTGTTTGGATCTTAATCAGAGTAAATGTTTCTAATAAACATATCTAACATAAATAAAATGCGTTTTTTCACATACTCTCATTTATTTTAGTAGTTGGTCGAAATTACCGCCGTTTTATAAGTACTATATTCTAAACTTCTTTTATGTAGTTTTTCTTGTTATTAAAATCGATGACTTGGTAATTGAGTATTGAGATCTTTGTATGTTTTAGTTTCAGAATTTCCCATAGTGACCGAAGTAAATGAGCCACCCCGTATATGGAAGTTTATGTACCTACATACCTATAATATAAATACAGATAACGAGCTAGGGTGAGATTCCACTCCAGTCGAAGCATTCACCGTGAACTGAACACTACAGGGGATCCTTTGACCAATTAACTACGGTTATGTTACGTAGACTAACTTCAGAGGTCAACTTTTAGTATTATATAGGTACGTTGCAGCAAATAAAATTTGTAGGATACTCGTATTTGTACACAAAGGATAATATCAGAGATAAATTTCTTGAAATTTTTACGAGTGTGACTTTTAGTTGTCACAAATGTGTGTTGTAATTGAAATAAGAATTGTGTGATATGCCCATTCTGTCGGACAAGAAACAGGTGTACTTTTATTTTTAAGTTGAAATGTATGTGAATATCATTGTGAAATGTATTGGATCTTCTACATTCATACAAGTCGACTTCATAATATTATCTGCTATCATATATTTCTAATTAAACCATGAATATTGTCCATAATACAAGTTCTGATGCTAAACTTTCTATCCGTCAGAGTAAAGATAATGGCCGTGATTTTATGTATTATTTTATATTTTAAAATTATATTTACATTTAAAAAAATGTAAATTATTCATTTAAAAAAATGTAAATATAAATTAATCATTTTTATTTATGCTTGGTGAACTGTGGGCATTTGCTTTAGCAAATGCCTCTGCTCTACCCCGCTTTGGGATTAAAAGGCGTGAAGTGTGTATAATATACATATATATATTTTTTTTAAATTTGTTCATTGGTGTATTTCAGTTCAGCATTTTTTCTTTGTTCTATCAAACAACCTTGGCCGTTTAGCCGGCGGGGCGGAGGTTGGTTGCGGTTTTATTTTTATGGAGATTCTATTTTTTTTTCAAACTTTGTTGACTTTGAACCTCGACTGGTTTGTTTACGTATGAAACAGTTTCACGGATTTTAATGTAGCTATACCTACCAACAATTACATGTAAATGCTTTTTGGTAAAATACATACTAAAATGTGTACATACTGAGTTTTTTATTTTATATATTTACTAGTGTATTTCATTCGCGCAGTTTCAGTATTAATTTCTATTAAAAAATACTACCACCAAGTGTTGAAACCATAACTCCAAAATTAAAGCTTTTCTCATATTATTTTTTACTCCCCTTGTTACCCTCTTAGAGCGTGAAGTTTGAAAAGTCTCTTCTTAACTCACGTAAACATCATAAAAGGAACCTCTGTACGAAATTTCAGCTTTCTAGGGTCAGAGGTTTGGGCTGGGCGTCGATGACTCAGTGAAGAATAAATCAATCAGGACTTTTGAGTATTATATATATATGTACACACGTCAAAAATGTCTAGAGATCAAGAGGTTCTTTTAGCTCTAAAAAAATCTCATTTATTTAAATCAAATCTAATCTTCTGGATTGGTCTCCTACCTAATTCCCCATGACTGTATCAATGACTTATCACCTCACATTCACACTTTGAATAAATTATTAATGAATTCAGTTTTTGTAAAATACGTATACATTCTTGATTACAATCTTCTAAAATGTACTTGATCCCTAGACACTTTTGATGTGTGTATATAGATTAAGTACACCTGGTCCAGTTATTGCAGCGTGACAGTCAACAAAGTGCAACCCGCATCAGAAATAGCTTTGAGCGAGCCCGTATCAATCGGAAAACGTATCGTCGTGCGTCAAAGCCTTAAAAACGCTCGATTGAATTCAATACTCAGTTAAATTTAACAGTGTGAAAAATGTGTCAAATTGTATCTGCGCAAAATAACACTCTCAGGCCTGTATTCTGAAAAGCACAAAGATAAGTACCTACTCAGGTACCCAAGTTCTACGTTTTTTCTGACTATAATTTTAAAATGAGACAAATGAGCCTCAAGAATGAGGTTTTTTTTTTAATTTAGTTGTCTATTTTCTCCAAAGATGACGCTACGGTGTGATGCTCTTTGACCGAAACTTCTTGGAACTTCAGTCAATATTGAAATTAATATCACGTTCTATTTATTATTGTATGCGTCTGATTGACAATCGAACCAGAAACTAGTAGTGACCTCTATGTTATAGAGGAACATGAGTTTAAAAATTGCCTTATTACAAAAAAGCATTGATTTTTTTAAATGGAGCTTACGATGCTGTTACGACTCTTGCATATGTGAATACTTATAATAATAGTTCAATACTTAGATAAATTAAATACTGTGATTATTTTCTCAAATTTTTGAGTACAGTGCATCCATAATGCACTGTTTTGTATCAGGCACACAGAATGTCAGAAATTGCGGATTACTCAGGCCAATTAAGAGAGAAAAAATAATGCATAATTAATGCTAAAGACGCATTTGTCATTATTAAAGTCAAACAAAAAATCCAATGCAAATTTACCTGAATGGTACACGTTTCAGAATATGTCCTAAGCCTCGTTATAACGGCTCCATTTTTTCAATACGGGACAAGTGTTCGACATTCTAAGCAAAAATGTATGGGTTTTACATTGATGTATTAGTAGGTACGTCAGGTTTTCTATTATATGATAATCCATCAAAAATATCTACATATGGCTGCTGCTAAAATATTATGTTATTTTAACCACAACTGTCAAAATCGTACTTCATCTCAGGTGCTCGCAATATCGATAATGTTAGGATAATACTTTTCCAGTACATACATAAACGCAGATCCCAAATTTTTAGACTCATTCTATGCATACTTAGTGTTCGCTTATCCAAATTTTATGTTTTTGTCGTGTCACTTCTTTCTTAGGGGGTTGGTGCGGTTTTATATAAAAAAATGCACTTCACGCTTTTTAATGCCAAAGCGGTGTAGACATAGGCAAACACTTAGAAAATTCCCACCAAGCGTATTTAGCCCAAATAATAGCTCATATAAAAATAAAAAATGTAAGTATATTTCGTTATCTGAATTCCATAACAAAAGTGATTTAGCTACAGCTTAACATGGGATGAACAATGTGTGTTTTGTTGTAAAATATTTATTATTATTACAATACACGAGCGTTATTTCATGTGCCAGCTATCAAACTGAACATCTTCAAAGTTCACTGTTCAGAGTCAATTGATCACATTTACAAACCTTCGACGATTCACTTAACCAAATTGAAAACCCGAATCACACATCAGTGTTGGCACAAACACAGTGTTTCACGCAAACAGTCACTGCTGTGCCCAGTATTGTAAACACGAAAAGCCATCCCTTCGGCCGCTCGCGTGACCCAATTCACAGTCGCGACATAATTAACAAAGGTCTGGGAGACCGCGCTATGCATAACTAAAACTTTGTTCCCGAAAGTTCCCAGGTCTCACTATGGCCACTGAGAATTTCTATTGGTGGTAATACTTTTGGAAAATGGCTGACTAGACCATTCATGATAAATCCTACTAATGTTATGATCTAGCTGATCCGGCAAACGTTGTTTTGCCAATATACATTATTAACTAGGTTTCCCTGCTATTATATGTAAGTATTATACAATATAGAAACCTTCCTGTAAAATCGTTTTATTAAAGAAAACCGCACCAAAATCCGGTTAAAGATCGTGCTTAGTTTTAAAGATCTAAGCATACATACAAACTGAAGATATCTTGTTTATAAGTTTTTTTGTTACGCTTTCACGGGCAAGTTACTCAGTGGATCTTGATGAAATTTAGTGGGAACGTATAAACCTGCAATAGAAAATAACTAGATTTTTTTTGGCTTTCGTTGAAATAATACATATTATAACATTTCTATGCATTTTATAGAATTCTAAAATTATAGTACTGAATGTTTTGTTAGATAATCCGAGAGATTAAAAAAATACCGGTGCAGTCTCTGTATTACCATTGCAATTGGTAGTGATATTAAAAATATTCCACGAAACGAAGAACGTACTAAATACGTAAGCTGATCGACTCGGACGGAAGCTTTGTAAATTTCAAAAGCATGTTGACCAATGTTCAGTGGATAGATTGAATGCTCGTGGATCTAAGATTGTTCCCCGAGGACTGAACTCAATCTTGTCCGGTCGTACATTTTGTTATAGTGGATGCCGTAGGTTCTAATTAACAAGAATACAGACGGATCGATGTCGACAGGAATCCGTGGTATTTTTGTACCAATTAAGAAATGTAAAGGCTTGTTTCCTGACTCTAGCATAGAATAAAATTAAAGCTGAAAATGGGAGGTTTTCTGACAGGTGGCTTATTACAGTTCTAAGAAATGTCAATAGATGACACTCCCTAGACAGGATTGTCTTTCCATATTTTTATGGAAAGAGTACTAAAATGAGTTTCTCCTTAAGATCATGTCTGATTAGCGCTATCTGTGAGATGTTTTGGAACTACTTTTGACATATTTGAAGCTATCAGAAAACCTCTCATTGCTTGTGTAGTGTAAACTACAGTTAATAGTTTGCAATAGAAAATCGTGGCGCCAAAGTGCTTGTTTGTCACATTGACATTTTGAATACATGGCAATGTAAGAGTGCGGTTCAAGTCACGGAAAGCGTAACATAACATATATTATGGTACGAAATGTGCTCAAAGTTACTTGTCATCGCTTATAATAATCTTACTGTCTCAGGGTATATTTTAACACTCCAGGACGATCATGCCAAATGAAGGTTGTTATTCAAAAACACTACTTACTTTGGCATCGTTCGACTGTTTATACAATCATACAATATACACACAGGGATCAAGTACATTTTAGAAAATTGCAATCAAGAATATATTTTACAAAAACTGAATTCATTCATAATTTATTTAAAATGTGGTGATAAATCATTGATACAGGCATGGGGAATTAGGTAGGAGACCAATCCAGAAGATTAGATTTGATTTCAGCCATAATATTTTGTCATATTTTCAGTGAGTTTTTAGTCCACCTTATCTTTTCGTTTATACGCATTTTTCCTAATTTTGCAAATTTCATACTTTTCTAAAATATAATGTAATTTGTAGCATCTCACTTTTCTGGACACTCATAGAGTTCCTCGCATTTCATTAGTGTACAATTAACATTCGAATTAAGAAAAGTATGAAATGCGAATAAAATAAATGTAGATAAAATGCGAATAAATCCTCTTTTTATATTATAGAGGTACACACAGCAAAAGTGTCTAGGGATCAAGTACATTTTATAAGATTGCAATCAAGAATATATTTTACAAAAACTGAATTCATTCATAATTTATTTAAAATGTGGTGATAAGTCATTGATACAGGCATGGGGAATTAGGTAGGGGACCAATCCAGAAGATTAGATTTGATTTAAATAAATTCGATTTTTTAGAGATAAAAATGTTCTTGATGTGTGTAGGTAAAATCATAGAATGTGGTCAACTAGTTTTGATGACCCTCCTATCTTCTGGTGTCACTAAAATATCAATACGGCAAAGTTTTGTAAAAGTAAACAAGTAAAACAATCTCGGACTACGGACCGTATTTTGTCGGTAAGTTTTATGATTTATCTTTCTCGAATGGCATGTGTCAACAAGAGACAAACGATCCGCAAGCATTACATTAAGTGGGCCTAAGAGATTTTTGATCTTGAATATCGTTTTCGAATTCGGCTCATGGAAATGGAGTTCATAAAGGTTCTATCTTGGCATGGCCTTCGGTTTTCATGTAAAATCTGACATAACGTGTGTACGTAAATTGAAATGAACAATTTTAACTTTTGCTACAATAACACGTTCAGTTTATTCAAGCTTTATTTGCATTGTGGCTACGTTAATTAGTGTTTTTACGTCATCAGTTGCGAATGAAACGAATAAAAAAACTATCCATTTTGAATTGATGGATGCGAACGTGGCGAAATGTGTTATGATATGACAGAATCATTGGTTGTTAATTGTAGAGCCGAGATCCGGGCCAACTCATTTCCAGTGGCTGTGGTTTTTGTGATGTATTTATTACTTTCAAACTCAACATGGAAGGTGGGCTGGACTACTGTCTTTTAATGGTTGAATTTTGAAAATCCCCTTTTATCTATTTTTATACTAAAAACAGTGTTTGATGGGAGTTTCAGAATACTGGTATATGTATTTAGAACCTGTGTCTAATAAATATCGTAATACAAGGTTCTACGAGTTGGCTCTACTGAATTTAATTATCTCGTGTTAAAGCATTTTTTTGTCGTCATATTCCTTTTTTTTTAAATTAATATACAAGTAGTAGGGATAGAGCCTAATTTAGTCACAAACACCCTTGATTAAATTAATGTCTCCCATTTTAGAAGCCTCAATATGTTGTCAAGTAGACAGCGGGCTTGGTTTTATAGAGGCCGTTTCGCGTCAACCCTCATACATTATTGCTAAGCTTAGAAAATGTGTCTCAAATGTGCAGTTTTCGACACTATTAATGACGGTCGTAAAAAACAACAAATAGACGTCGACTTGTGTTTATGTGGCCGAAGGATCAAATTCTAGGTAATATCATTAGCTTATTGATGTAATTAATGACTTAATACGCATTTACTTAGTTTATTTATTGAAGCTCTCGCAGCTCTGCAGCAGTGCACAGAAACCGATCAATGTGGTTAAGCGATACAGGGCACGGTGACGGATAGGGGAAATGAGACATTTTTATTTAATTTTTTCAATTTATTATCACAAAAGATGACGCTCCGTGAATCAAACCATCGTTGACCGAAACTTCTTGCAACAACTTGAATCTTACTAATATTATAAATGGGAAAGCGAGTTTGTTTGTTTGTTTGTTCCGTTTTCACGCTGTAACTAATGAACCGATTGCTTTGGAATTTTGCAAACGTATAGTTAGAAGTCCAGTTTAAATAATAGGGTTCATTTTTATCCCGGAATAAATGATATTCCCGAGGGAAAACAAAAATGTTCCTTTATACCGCAATATAACCGAAGTCCACGCTGGCTAAGCCGCGGGCGGAAAGCTAGTCAATAATAAATTAGTGTTACGTCGGATTTAGCTGTAAGCGTCTGATTGATAATATCGACACAGAAACTAGTACTCTATGTCTCTCTATGTCATAGAGGAAAATTAGTTTAAAATGCCTAATTCGGGGGCCAGCTGTGCTATCACTTGTATTAGTACCATTACCTTAAATTCTTACTCGAATTTTGACAATTGCTAGCATAAATAGGTATACTATCGCTGCAATGCAAGGTGCATCAGATGTATGAAATGAAAGTGCGGTCAGAAAACTTTATCACCGATATATTGATGATGGGAGGCATTTCAAATTAAACATGTCGCTATAAGAATGTCGAATCTCTAATAATATCACCAATGCTGATATTCGATTTTTTTTGCTGGTGATCTTTTCACAGTGTAGTAAGTAATGTAGATATGAAATGTCACGATGTTGCAAATGTATAAATATATATTTTTTTAATGCAGAAGCGTTTGACTGCCATCCTGCCTAATGTTAAGCGGCGAAGTGGTCTACGATGGTGCACACTTTTTCATTAGATACCCACATACTTATCCGTCACTTAAAGACCTCCGGATTAATATGCGGTACATATACTCCGGCAATACATTCCACATCCTGGCGGTTCGCCCTACTTTACCTTTCTTAATCGTTAGCAATCGCTTAGCAATATCGAAACGGCCACCCATCGTAGTAACCTGTTCCAATGCACCAATCAATGCTTTAGCTGGTAAACCAGCGATAAAACATAACGAATTAATGAACGAGGAATAATGTTTGAAGCGGTATCGGTTTACCGCAGATTAGAGGATCTGAATAATTAATATAAACACACGAGATCTCTCATTTCTGACTGAGCTGAATTTTGATTCGATCACCTAAATAAATATATCGGAATAATTAATCCGTAAATCGACTGCGGTGACATCTCTTTTTATTATTGAAGACACATGAGTGGATGAAAGTGATATCTAGCATTTTTTTGCTTTTATTTCGTTTTCCAATAGCTGTGGAACGTAAAACGTATAGTATTAGGCGTATTTTTAATAAGTCTCGGAGTGAAATATGACCTAAGGGATTTTCGATGTGCGAAAGGTACCCAATATTTAGAGAATGGTCTACTTATTTATCAGAAATACTCGTTGATGATGTAAGGCTAGATGTGACTTTTTTTAACGATGGACAAATCGTTATGAGCTCGCCTCAGTTACCGACGACAGGGCAGAGTAGGACTTCTATTTACTAATTCCACCTTGATGCTTTAAACTCTCACCAGTGCATAGTTTAGCATTAGTACCCACCAGTGGCGTGCACACCATATAGGCAAAAAGACACTGCCTACCTTAGTATTTTGGACCCCACTTAATAATAGAGTTATTGCTAGACCATTTTTTGTTGTACTCACGACGTAGGCTAACGAAGGTCCTGTGTTTTGTGGGTGAGTTTTGTGGGTAGGTAGGTACCTATATTTAGTAAAGACAAGTTACCTATACATATGTGTCAATCCGTGGAAATTACTTTCTACCTTGTCGTAGAACCTACTGCACGCTACTGGTACTCACACTAAGTACCGAAACGGCAATCTTCAGAACCCAAGACGTGATTTTTTTTTTCATTTTGCCTTTAAAATTTCTGTGCGCTTGTAAGTACTTAGTTCGGAAATGTTAAAGTTGTCAGAAATTTGTAAATAATTTAATAATAATTTTCTAGAAGTAAAATTATACGTTAGCTCCGTCAGTCGTTTCAAGCTTAACAATTTGATAATCTAAAAGAGGTAGATTTACTGTAGATTATTTACATCGACATATTTTTTATGGAATCACTAACTTCTCGGGGGTTATTTATCGATTTTCTACGTCTTCATTCGAAATGTGCAATAGATAGATATACAATACATCATGCTGTATAGAAGCATTACTTACATATCAATAAATTCAGTGAATTCTCGATTGAAAGCTATCTATCTAACGCACCGATAGAAATGGCTGAACCGTGTATTCCGTCTTGAAGACATCTTATGGCTCATCTCAAGCATAGATTTCGCATACCTTGCTATCAAATCAAGTACTATCTGGAATATGATATTAATTTTGACTATTCTCAAATTGTTACCTGATGCCGTACATTGCATTGGACCAAAACCTGGGTCCAGATTTGCTTCCAAGATTGATTGTTTACAAATCTATGTTATATCATGTCCAAGATCGATCTACATATTTATTTATTTACTAGATAACCCGGCAAACGTTGTTTTGCCAGCATAAATTGTTAGGAGTGTATCTATGCTATTACGAGTATATGCATATATACGTATTATACACATTGATCGTCTCCAAGAACGACTCTATATATTAAAGAAAACCGCATGACAATCCGTTGCGCAGTTTTACATATCTAGGCATACATAGGGGAGCGACTTTGTTTTATACTATATATTGATGTACATTAAAAAACAATACGGCTAAATAAAGGTGTATTGGATCCAAGAGTAGAACTTGTCCAGTATTTCGCGGTAATCATGATTTTGTAGTTATCAATATCAATATCGAAAACATCATTAATACATAATATAAAATAAAGTCGTCTCCCGCTGTCTATCCCTGATCTTTAAAACTACGCAATGGATCTTGATGCGGTTTTCTTTAGTAGACAGAGTGATTCTTGAGGACGGTTTATCCATGCTAATATATAAATGCGACAGTAACTCTGTCGGTCTCGGTTTCACGCCAAAACTACTAAACCGATTTAAACGAAATTTGGTAAACAGATACTTTGGAACCTGACAAAGGACATATACTACTTTTATCCTTATCTTGTGGGAAGCGGCACTAAATAGGTGATATAGTTTGTATGTCACACTGAAACTATTCGAATGAAATCGCGGGGCGTCCACTAGTATATAATACCGTTAGAAATGTATAAACTCATGTCAGCCTACTGACGGCTACTGCTGGATAATGGTCTATTGTATCCAACTGTAGAACTTTCCCAGCAGCTAGAAAAAACAAAACATCTTTAACCTCCGACGCAAAAAGACGGGGTGTTATAAGTTTCAGATGATCGGGGTGTCACAGTGGCGTACAATTGGAGAGGCCTATATCCAGCAGTGGATAAGTATGGGCTGATGATGATGATGTTATAAGTTTGACGTGTGTATCTGTGTGTCTGTGGCATCGTAGCTCGTCCAATGATTTCACTAATACACTCGTGATCCAACATTCCGTAAAACTTCAATCATCATCATAATCATCAGCACATACTTGTCTACTGCTGGACCTCCAAAACTTCAATAAATTATATAATTTTACAAGTAGTAATATTGCTAGCATCTATGGTCCAGTTGGTCGCATGTGGACTTGCAATCGGGAGGCCGGCTATTAGACGTTTACCAATGGGACTCTTTTTCAGAGCCTATGTACGCAACGTAACGCTCTTACGGTAAGAACAACATCGTGATGAAACCCGCACACCCCAAAGTGTGTAAGCCATGTAATGGTGATGGGCCCACCCACTGTCACGTTAGAATAAATACGCTTGGTGAACTGGTGGCATTTGCTTAACAAGTGCACCTGCGTATCCCGCCTTGGGATTAAAAGGTTTGAAGAGTTTTTTTTTATTGTTGCATGGAAGAAAACAATACATTTTTGTTGTATTTAAATAACAGTTTGTTTTTCTGAGCTTTATCTGTTTGTTTGCGAGTTATTTAGACTAGTTATGGTTATTTATAGTTATATTATTTACCCAAAATTATGTGCGATCAGTAATGTTCGTCGCCGAGTGTATTTTAGTACATAATATCTTGTTAATAATTGCTCACGTCATACAAAATTTTCCAAACAAGTCAAGTATCAATTTGTACAATCTGTCATTATGTATTTATTTTCAATAGCCTTGCCGGCGCCACCAAAGGATTACCGGTAAATAAAATATTTATGTCTGTTGCACAATTATATTTTACTCGCAGTGCCCGCCTGTCTTTGTGTAGCAGTTTTAATTATTTACCCAAATTATTTTACAAAATAAGACACATCTGAATGTTCACAATTTGTAATTACTCTGTAATAATTTCCAGTGAGTTTTTAGTCCACCTTATCAAGCCCTCTTTTCGTTTATACGCATTTTTTCTAATTTCGCAAATTTCATACTTTTTTTAAATATAATGTAATTTGTAGCCTCTCACTTTTCTGGACACTCATACAGTTCCTAGCATTTCATTAGTGTACAATTTACATTCGAATTAAGAAAAGTATGAAATGCGAATAAAATAAATGTAGATCAAAAACGAATAAATCCTCTTTTTATATTACACACAGCAAAGGTGTCTAGGGATCAAGTACATTTTAGAAGATTGTAATCAAGATTATTTTTTTCAAAAAACTGAATTCATTCATTATTTATTCAAAATTTGGTGATCTGTCATTGATGCAGGCATGGGGAATTAGGTAGGAGACCAACCCAGAAGATTAGATTTGATTTAAATAAATTAGCTTTTTTTAGAGCTAAAAATGTTCTTGATCCCTAGACACTTTTGATGTGTATAAGTGTACAAATGCTGTCTACGTATATTATAGGTACGTATTAAAGTCACTCTCAAAATACGTAATTTCTATTTGATTATTTTTACTAAGATACATGTGACAGTTTTTGCGAATATTTTCCTGCACCTTGAGAACCCAAACAAAATAAAAAACGGTTCAATTGGTATGCAAATATTGATTTTATGCTTATTAACCTAAAGTTTATATTTGTGTTCATTATATACAACAGCTCGGTGATTGCAGCCGTTCCAGTTACTCTAGGTATTTGCTTTAAAAAAACAAGTAGTTGTTTTTGTATGAATGAAAAGCTTTTGGTTTATTTTACGTTTCCGATCATTTATTTTCGGTCGGAATGTGTATTGTTTATCAGGAACGAGTCAAATGGTTACCTATATTTAACTTTATAGCAATAAGTGGCACATTAAATTTTAATGAAGTTCCCAAGCAGAGCTATTATTGTCAGACCAGAAGCCTATACCCATCTCTGTCTTATTGAAATGCATTAAGCAATGCATATCTGTCATTTAATTGACCAGGATATGCATATAATATTATTAATATACGAAGATTTATACATCGTGTATTGAAAGAAATACACCTTTTAAACCTTCCCCGGACTTCCACATGTGATTC
>SJJU01072719.1:0-18412 GCA_012932125.1 Conopomorpha cramerella | reverse complement strand
GTAATGGCGTCCCATGGTGGCAGTGAATTAGAAATCAAAGTATAGAACATAGCATTGACGATGGGCAACTGTCGGCATACTCCTTATAGGTATTCTTTGCCTTAGAGTCTAGTTTATATTCGATCTTATTCCGGCGGTGCTGGTCATATCTGATGGAAAGGTGAATTCCGTTCCGAAAACGTTAGATTCTATTTCAAGTGTGTCTGATGCATTTTACGCGGGCGGTTAAAAGGTTAACTGAATGTGAATAGAATCTGTGTGCATAGAATCTTGTTATAATATAAAAATGAATGGCTATGTATCTTGCTAAGCGCATAACTTGTCAACGGTTGAACCAGTTTCTCTAATTCTTGTGGTTATTAATAATTAAGTCACGCGAAGGTCCTTGTATATATAAAAAAAACTACCTGACCCGGCAAACGTTTTACCAATATACATTATTGACAGTATTTTTCTGGTATTATATTTATGCATATAATTCCAGTATTATACATATAAACCTTTACTCTAACTAAAGAACAAAACCGCATCCAAATCGGTTGCGTAGATTCAAAGATAAAAGCATCAAGATGCGAAGACACGTATACAACAAGATACGAAGTCGCCGGGAGACGACTTCGTTTTATACTATGTAAAAACACACACGGGATATTATACTAATTCGATATTAATATTTATAGTTAAGACAGGACGCTAGTGGGTTCGACTAGTTTACGATAAATACACTTGAATCAAAATAACAAGAGTCGAAACTATGTGATAGCGCAAGTTCATGGGCCTTTTGACCTAGACCAATAACGCTGCTGATATAACTGGATTATCGACCGAGACTATAGTACTCTATACTCTCGGTCGTTACTCAGAGGACAACCATCTAAATATACATAAGGAGGAAAGATTTATTTGTATTGTTGGATGTATACTGCGTGGAAAAGGTCCCCGAGCAATGGTCTTAGAAACGTTGTTGGGCTCGTCAATATGAACAACTTTTACGATGGCGACAATGCGAAATGGGAAATTATTTGTTTTTCTCCATACAAAATTATCTCCCGAGGCAGAAATATAACATTTAACATTTTCACGTAACAATTTTTTTTCGTTTCGGAACGGAAATAGCGTAAAAACTTTTCTATAGAAAAACAAATACCGAGAGTATGAGGTTTGATTTTTTTAGTATATGGAGGTATCTTAAGAAATTTACAGCTTCGTGGAAATGGGAAACATCTTTTTCATGAAAAAATACTGCACAAGCGCTAGAGACAGAAACAGTTTTAAATTTAATGAAATGTATTTTTAAAAAGAAAACTTTAAATTTATTTATTACCACATTAATTATTATTTATATTCATCACACACGGAGTAAAATACTGAAATGCGTGAATCGTATTGTGATGTGTTTGTGCGTGATTTGTTATCATGTACATACCAAAAATTAAGCATTTTTTAAACTTTTCTATAACATAGACAAAGATCTCTCTTTATAAAAGGCTCGCCACACGGACGAAGTTGGCCAGTGGAAATATACATAGTTACATGGACAATAGTCCTTTATTCATACAAAATTAACATAACTACATACATCATTTAAAAGCCACATAGTGATAATTAAATTTAAAATGATGCATAGATCTCTAGATATCAAACAATGGACAAAAACTGGACTCTATTGTTTTGCTCTCGAGTGTATTTGCCAGTTGGCCCAGCGCAACGGCACAAACATTTTCGTTGTTTGCTCAAACTGTATGCTAAAAAATACACTTTTAACGGCACTTGCTAAGCAAGCCAGCCAAGCAATTCACCATGCGTATTAAAAAATGTTTGAAACGATACCAAAATAACAGTGATGATTATGATTCACGAAGGTCAATTTTTTTGAGGTGCCATTGTCGAGATATCCTTATCTGTGGAAATATTTAATAATCGTTCTTCCTTAAGGCCCGTTTTCTGAAACGTGAACTTTACTACCTACTCAGTCAAGTGTTATGCTTCGCCTGACTCTAATGGCAAGGTCTAAGAGACAAATGCGCCTCAAGCTCAGACCAAACACAACTAGACTTGTAAGTCGCGAATCACCTTCCGTCTGTCTCTTCTCCACCAAAGTGTATGGAAAATAATAATAATAATAAATTAATTAACAACACACACATTGCCTTCATCCCATGTTAAGTAGCTAAAGCACTTGTGTTATGGAAATCAGACAACGAAATATACTTACTTAAATACTTTTTTTTAAGTAAATATATTTCGTAAAATAGTGTACTTCTGGATCCAAACTGTCAGTTTTACTATTAATTTGACAGTCTGGATCCAGGTATACCCTGGTAAGCACTAAGGGACAGAAGATATTGTCTCTTACTCTTTCACTCCTGCATATTTTTCTAAACGTCAGTTTTGGTTTGCAAGTCTTGTTGTTTTTGGTCTGAGGCCTCAAGCATTACATACGCGTTGATTTGACTTTCGGAATATGGGCCTATGTTTCTAAATAAGTTGTAGGACATGTGCTGAGTCGTAGAAGATATAAGACCTACCTACCAAATACTACCTATAGGTACGTTATATCAAAAACGTTGGAAAACTCTAGAAAGCCACTCAGTCTATCAGTCGCAGGCAACAATAATTTTTCGCCAAGGAACCCTATGTCAAAAAAAAAACCGGCCAAGTGCGAGTCGGACTCGCGCACCGAGGGTTCCGCCGTACAAAACAATTTTTCACAGTTTAGAGGCAATTAGACTTCAGAAGTGTTTGATATGAATTTCAACTTTAATATCTCTACGCGTTCATGTGGAAAAGGGTAGGTAGTAAGTTTATAATTATTAAAACATATTTTATGTCATGTAAGAAAAAAATATATTTTATGCTTTAACTTCAAATTTATCATTTTCGCATTTTTTTCTTTGTCTGTACTATATAACGTTGCTTCGTGCCGAATTTCAAGATTCTGAGTTCACGGGAAGTACCCTGTTTTTATTCCCTAGCGTGTGATGGAAATTTGTCTAAGGTGTCGGTATAAACTGCTGTATCTTTTGATCGCGTTAACTTAGAAGTTTGATATTTTCACAGCTTAAAGGGACAATAGACGTGAATATTTCATGTGAATTGATTGAAAATCAGCTTGATATGTCCACGCGTACTTGAGATAAAGGGTCTTGATAGACAGACAGACGGACAACAAAGTGATCCTATAAGGGTTCCGTTTTTTCCTTTTGAGGTACGGAACCCTAACAAACAAAAAATTACCTGGTTTAATTTCCAGAGTTTCGCTAACATTTTTAATCGATGCCAGCACAAAGAATCGACGATGTCAGTCAAAAGAGGCTGGCTAATATTAACGACCGAGTTGGCACCTACCTCTCGGCCAGTTCTGATGAAAGAGTTCCCAGAGATGAGCTTAGGAATTCCTTGTATGCGTTTCGGATTTTTTTATAAAGGGTTCAAGTATGCCGCAGCCGTATCGGAAAGCTATGTAATCTAGTCGTTATAGGGTTATTGTAGATTCAAGTTGGAATGTCCTTTGGTATGTCTGAGTGACCTACGTACAATCATATTATTATGCATAGCAGAACGTACCTTAAACAGTAAGGAATAAGGTTTAATTTACTGTGAGAAACTGTTCCCACGAGCACAATAGGTTCATTGATGCAGGATATCCTGTGAAGTCAACCCAGATTTTTGTTATCTAATTCCAACATGCACGATGCACAGTAGGACAATGTTTAAGCTTCATGGATCAGTCATGTTATGTGATAAATATGTACAGTCAAGTCCCTAATTATTTAAACAAGACCAGTTTTATGTGAACGTTGATTGAATGCATACCTTTTTGTTCTAATTATTTTAAAAACATTATAGTTTGTTGAGCTTGATTGTATGGTCATGGCCAAGACTTTACTACCACTATTGATGACACTTTCTGTGTCACTAAAAATCAATAAGGCAGCATTGTTATATTGTGACATGTAAAACATTAATTTGAATGGCTATTGAATGACAATCTAAGGAATAAGGTGGTAGACCAGATTGTGGGCCGACTGTACATTAGGCTGGCGTTTAATGTAGATTAGGGTCAAAATGAGGTCAATCTCATGTCACGTGTGGGTTAGGATTAAATTGACACTACGGTCTCACATTTCTCTACAGCCACATCTTGACATTATTGGCTTCAAGTTTTACTCTTGGGACCAATAGTTGTGTTGAATATTATGTAGATTGGTCTTGGGTACCCTACGTAGGTACAGGGTGATTTAGTACTACCCTTTTAGGCCGAAAGCTATTGTTTCTGTTGATCCTACTAATACAGCGTGGTGGTTTTAGAAATGTTGTTGGCCTTTTAATATGTACAACTTTTACTATGGCGACAATGCGGGGAAATTAAAATTGTTTTTTTCATCTCTATACAGAATGTCATCTGTTTTTTTTGTTGACGTCGGGGTGTGCACATTTAAAAATATTCTGTACACATTTCTGAATCCCGTTTTAATCTTATTTTTCGGGTTTTCTTCTGTCATTCATATACGTCATGCATAATCCCAGATAAATTAGCTGTATTTCTTGAAATACTGGGCGTCAGATTCGACATCAGTACCAAATTCATTCAAATCTTATCTTTAAGTTGCACGACTTAACGATCTAAATATTTCTTTTCTCCACTCTGTTTCAGGTCTCGTAGCGATATGTCAAACGATACTGTACAGCGATTTGCAAGTGAAACGCGATGAATCAATACAACAAGTGAATTGCTACTACGACATAACAATAGATTTGAACAACGTGCCTAAGCGTTTGAAATGCATGAGCCGTGAAAACGTACAACCTGTAACACTTAACATCACTCTCGCGAACACTGGTGCTAACGACACGAAAATAAGGTTAATGGTGCAAGCGAACTCTTTACCGAAAGAAACCGATAATATTATCTCGTGTTCATTCGATCCTAAGTTGAGTAACGTACAGACAATCAGTTTTCTGCCTTACACAGACACATGGCACTACATCACGCTAGATCTCCTGCCGCAGAATTACACTCACATAGCTGACTGCGAGTCCTACTCGAGTTTGCGTACGGACAATCACGATACACTCAACGAGTCAGTGTCCTATTTAATGCGCGACGACACAGGTAGATTTTTCACATTCGAATACGTATTGCCAACGACTGATATACAAGACGCAACAAGTCTTATAAACTTGACTTCCAGCGAGATACAAAGCGTGAAGTTCTCTGTTAATCAGTACCTCGACATAGGCGGCACAATCAGTTTGGACGCCAGTCTGATTATGAGCATGAAATATTATATGGGATACCGGAGACAGTTGAAGAATAAGTTGCTCGCTTTCACTGAGAACAATCAATTTATGAGGGTAGTTATATGTTTAGATATTGGTCATACAAGTGTACCGACAGCAACAGGTACATGCTTGTACAATGACGTTGAGAAGCCGGCGCTGTTCGTTTTAAATAGTACGGACAGCGAAACAATATACGACAGAGTATTAATACCATACCCGGAGAGTGGAGAATGGTATCTAACATTTCGTTTGTTCTGTGATGAGGTGGTGTGCCCCTGTCCTACATCCGAAAACGGCACGGAGTACTATGTGAAAACGTCTGAAACAGATGTACAGTTGGCAGATGCGGCTTTGAACGCAACTAGAGAGGGTGAGACGGAATGTAACGTGACTGTTCTGCTGTCTGTATCATCTGCTTCGTGCGTGGCTGGAAGGTGCAGCAACCATGGGAGTTGTCTTCTGAACACAGTCGGTGGTGTGGTGGTCTCCTTCTGCTCCTGCACTGGAGGTTACGGAG
Source organism: Conopomorpha cramerella (assembly GCA_012932125.1). Taxonomy (NCBI): domain Eukaryota; kingdom Metazoa; phylum Arthropoda; class Insecta; order Lepidoptera; family Gracillariidae; genus Conopomorpha; species Conopomorpha cramerella. The sequence goes on along the minus strand of SJJU01072719.1, from coordinate 12,609 downwards.
GTGAGTTCGGATCAATAAATAAATAAATCAAAAACGTTGGCGACACTCAAGAAAGTCATTCAACCCATCATACTAAACGGCTTTCCTCAAGGAACACGATGTCAAAAACGAAAAAGAATCGCCTTTAATGTAAAGTGCTATCCGGTTATTTTGTATGAAAATTTGTTCCGGCTGAGTTAGTTCCTCCAGTTTCGCCAACTTTTACTGACATCCGAGGTGAACTAGTGGCCAGAGCATCTGTCTCTAAGATGGCGCATGCTGGTTCGATTCCTGCTTCCGCGATAATGCTTTATTGATGAGCTGAGCCATATTTTCTTTTGTAAACAAATTTTTGGTCACATCTTATAATAGCAACATTGTTTTAAGTACTTACCTAGATGTCTAGGTCTCTTCTGTTCTGCTTAAATTAGCTTAATTTCATCCAATTCTCCCGATTAGATCCGTAAGTGTTAGTACTCGAACCTCAGCCAATTAGTCAGGTCCAGTGCAGTGCTCTGTTAATGTGTGTCTGTTAATTTTCTGTCTGTGTCTGATTTCGCGCAGAAAATTATGTGTTTATCATATAGGTATTTGTAATAAGTCGTTTATGTACTTCACTTCAATAAAAGTTTCATTCTAGAATCTCAACCTGACTAATTAATTCAGGACAATCATGACAGTCAAGTGGTAAGGTTACACGATAAGCTTACCTTCTAGAATATTTCAAGACTTATGGTCTATTTTTTTAATTCGATGGACCAATTTGATGGTTCCCATTCACACAATTTTGAACTCTGCTGCAATCAAGTTAGAGTATATTTTACGATATGAAGATCTTTAACTGTTTGTATTGAATTTTCAGTTGAATTGAATAGGTATATGAGTAAAGTATCATATTGGTCGTATGCATGTATTGCCGTAATTTTGTCATCTGTCAAAAAATATCTATAAATATTTTTATCAGTTTCTAAATGGATTACGATACGAGATATGGAGTCCGTTATGCTGTTTGCTTATTAATTATACATCTAAGGATAAGATTTAAGAAGCTAAAGATCTATTGCTTTGTATAAATCTTGTTTAGATATTTCATTAAATATGACACCGAACTGATTGAATGATTGATGATGAATGAATGAAATAAAATGAAATGATTCTGACTGAATTCTCTTTATGAATCTTTACCTAAGCTTGCCCGCTGACGTGCCCCTGGCGGATTGAAACACAATGTACCTTTTTAATAATTTCTTTTATATTTTTTTCAGGTTGGGATTGTTCCGACGACTCGAGAATGGACAGCCACGTGTACATGCTACTGTCTGTATTACTCTTAACACTAAGCAATTTGTTATTCTTCATAGCGATTTACGTTGCGATCATACGCCGTTACTATATAGAGGGTTTAATATACACTTTCACTATGGTATTCTCAACGTTTTATCACGCGTGCGATGCCCCTGTACAAGTTGCTTACTGCATCGCTAGAGGTAACGTGCTGCAGTTTGGTGATTTTTACTGCGGCCTCATGTCGTTTTGGATGACCCTCTTAGCGATGAGCGTCATAACTGACAGCATGAGATCGTCTCTACAACTCACCGGCGCTATAGTCATAGCTCTGTTGACCACGTGGAACATGCACTCGGTAATTTCCTTCCTATTGCCAGTAGCCGTAGGGGTGGTTATTGTGTTCACCTCGTGGTATTGGGACAAAAGGAGAACGACCGAAATGAGGTACATAAAGACGTATTATTACAGATATTTTCCTATAGGATTGATATTGGTGGCTGTAGGTCTAGTGTGCTACGCTTTTCTACAAACGGAACAGAATTATATGATAGTGCATTCTGTATGGCACATGATTATTGCTACGTGTGTTGTTTTTTTATTGCCCGATGCGAAACGAGGCGAGGGTATCAATCCGTTTTTGCCGAGCTCTAGCTTTTGTCGTTTGCCGTTTTTTAGAAGAAATCAAACTGCCATTAACGAATCTGAGTGACTGGGTCACAAATGAGATTATTATACAATTTATTCACCGCTCTTTTCTGTGGCACCTTAGAGTTTCTAACTTTTTTTTTGTCAACTGTTGCATGCAGATACTCGGATCAAAGACAACTGGACTTGCAATCCTAAACTTACGTTTAGAATAGAACGACACAACAACACGAAAGACTTGCAGGAGTAAAAGAATAAGAGACAATATTTTCTGTCCTTGACTGCGATCAGGGTATGTCTGGATCCAAACTGTCAAATTAGTACAAGTGACAGTTTGGATCCAGGTGTACATCATTTTCCATACATTTTGGTGGAAAAGAGACAGATTGAAGGTGGTACACGGCTTGCAGGTCTAGTTGTGTTTGTTCTGAGATGCAGATACGTAGGTAGATGTTTGTTAGGTATTTTTTTAGCAATCTGCCTAACTGTAGGTACAAATAATAGTGCCTCATATTAGTTTACATAAAAAGTGCCATTTACGATAATAAGTATAAGTAAATAACTAAATAGAAAGTGATTCATACCAATTATTACCAATATACTTCAATTATATTTTGGTAACTACCGGTGAATAATAAAATGGCTAAATGCCCTTTTACCTACTCGTGACCGACCTGACTATACTGCCTAGGTTAGAAATAGATAGGTGCATATATTATATGAAAATGTTAAGCTAAAGTGTGATAAATATAAGTTTAAGTAATAAAGTAATATAAATAGGCATAGTCTGTTTTTTTATAAGTAGATTCTAAACAGAAAAACCAACAAGCTATCCTTTTTTTGACTGACAACTCTGTATTTTTCTGTCAAAAACAACGCTCACAACTCTTACAAAAAACCGATTTTAAATATTGTCGGCTAAGAAAATGGTCTTATCAGTTTTGACAATCATGAACTCATTAGCACCCACTGTGCTCGGCGACCAACAATTAATTTTAAACTCTATCACTTGTTAATAAAAGTCAAAACCAATTAAAGAGTAAGTATTCATCTGGGCGTTAATGGGTTAAGGTTGAGCTGTTGTACTGTCAAAAGTAAAAAATGAACCTTGATGCCTAATGTATATTCGTATGAATTTCACCAAGTGCTAGACCAGGGTCCCTAAACATAGTCTACTCTTGTAGTTGCATCGCACTGGCATAATGGCCTTAGTAATAAAACAGTCTCACAGTTTCAGTCTGGCCGAAAAACGGTCAGAAAAACCTCAAAGAAAACTCCCCATTAAAACTATTAAAGTAGGTAGGGTAAATATTATAAAATTATGATGATATATTATTGTAGATATAGGTAGATATTGTATACGTAGACGTTGTTACGATTTTTAAGTAGATGCATAATATTATTAACCGAAAAATGTCAGCAGAAAGGTTATTTTTCATTGGACAACAAGGTTCCAGGTATCTATTAAGTAAGACTTTGATACCTAGTACAGTAATTTTATTCAAATCACCTATTTAAAATGGTGACATACCTCGAATTAAGTGGTTTTGATAAGTATACTAATGAAATAAATGAAAAAGGGCCGCCGGTGTTTTTTTTGTGGGAGTAAAAGTGTCTTGATTGTTTGGAAGGTTAGTGTTAATAAAATATTTTACGTACCTTGGTTTTCCTTACGTGATGGACTTTTATATTAGGTTAGGTACCTAAGTACTGACTTTTTTCTAAAACATTCCCAATTGTTCTCTCTGCTTTCCGTTATTTCACGAAGAACTATAGTTGCAATAATGTTCTTCGATGATAGAAAACCATTAGGTAATGATGTAAACATTACTAATCAAATTATTGTCCGCCAATACCTAGGTGAGGTCAAGATCTCTTTTGACATTGATACCTACCTACATAGGTATTAGGCATAATATTCGTACCTACTGCTTGTAAAAGCATCCCGAGCAATGTTAGAAACGTTATTGGGCTCGTCAATATGAACGAACAACTTTTACTATGGCTTATTATATAATAATTCCTTAGTTTCATAGGAAACTGAAGAACTAATAGAACAGCGGAAACTATTGTCGCTGACTTAATGCCCGGTTGAGATAGCTCAGCCGCCGGGCAATTGCTCAGTATTTTTCATTACACGTTGCATTACATACATATTGAGACCCGGATAACTAGGTACTGCACGGCAATCGGGTAGAAAATAGAGGAACTCATGGCGCTAGTGTCGTGTTCCAAAATAAATTGGTTAATAACTCAATATTGTTCACCGGGTATATCGGCGCGAATATAATCAAAGACAAGTTCGAGCTTACCTTTATAATGTCCGTAGGTACGCGTTTCATTAATAACATAAAGAAAAAAAGAACCGACTTCAACCAGTAAAATTTTTCATATATGTGGTTTTGTCGTGGATGCCATTGTCGGAACTGAACCAAATTTATATGGGATCAATCGGGAAGCACCGGCTTTCAAATAAAAAACATCCAAATTGGATCACCCAGTCGAAAGTTCTGAGGTAACAAACATAAAAAAATACAGACGAATTGAGAACCTCGTCCTTTTTTTTAAGTCGGTTAAATAAAAAAATGGTTAATAACTCTCGATAAGAATTAGTTGCTTTCAGTTTCGATTAGGCCTCATTTTGGGACACTAGGCGACCACGTTTTTGCCATAGTTTTGAAGGTCAGTTAATTCAAAAATGTATCGGCGGCACCACGGACGCGACGCGCAATTAATGCGTACCTTATATGAGGCCTTGATTGCAAGTGTATGCATTATTCATCATTAATAAGGTTCTATATTCCAGCAGTGGACAAATATGGCCTGATGATGATAATGATGAATATGCTCTCAGCATAATTTTAAATACCTACTTAGCTCTTATGTTTTATAAAAATAGGGTGAAGTTCTTCGGTAGTGTAGTAAGTGTGAGATATGCTAAATGCAGCAGGTCTAGCATAGCGCGCCAAGAAAGACATGACAAAACCTACTAGGCACTGCGATTGGTTGAAACAAGCTTAGTTGCACGATGTGTGACAGCAGCCAATCACAGCGCGTATTTGTTCTATGTCTTGTCTTTCTTGACGCGCTTGCTAGGGTTGCAGGCGTTTTCTTTTTACCCCTCTAATACAGTTGTTCAATTGGCTGAACAAATGATACACCTCTGTAACGTTTGAGCTGGTGGAACTAGTGATGTTCTAGGATACAAGTTGTACAACTTTCCTAAATGATAAATAAAATACTAAAAGAAACAAATATTTTATTACTATAGTATTACTAAATTAAAAGGGACAGGTAAAGTCGGGATAATAATATTGTATTATTTGTAGTTCTACAAACATAAGAAGAGGTGTAGGTTGTATTTGTTGTAGGTATCAACTAGTTGAACAAATCTGTATCAGAGAGCTTTTTTTTACTTGTGGTTTTAGTTGCAAGCAAATGCTAGTCATATAAATTTGCTTGTGATTTATAATTGAAATCAATTTTAGTATGAAATTGTAAAGAGAAATAAATTGGTGCCTTAAACTATAAAAATAGAAGTGTTTGTTAAAATGCATTTAATAACTGTAAAAATTTGGATACTCAATACTATTGCAAAGATTGTTTATAGGAAATATTTTTTTTTGAGATTTAAAAAAGGAGTAGGTAACCCTTCCACTGACAGTGAATAGTAAAATAATACTTCAATTGAATTTTTTTCACCGTCAGGAAAAGGGTTAAAATGTTGACAAAAGTGATTTAATTAATATTAAGTGCAGTATCTCTACCTTATTGTCAATAATTTTATGCTTGTACCTACATTGTACATATTATAAGTTTTTGAATTGATTGTGTGGAAAATTGTGAATAAACTATTTTGTGGATTTAAAATAAAATAATATCTATCCTGAAATTGTTTTTATAAAGTACAGTTCATTAGCTTTTAGTAGGTACTTGATATCCTGTTATTATGTATTGTTTTACTAAATTTAGGGGGGGTATCAAGTGCATTCTAAACACAAATGAACTACACCTCAAAACCATAATAATTATATACATACCATAAAATCTTGTTTATGTAATGTGTTGTCGACTGTTCATTTTTATAATAATTTTATCCTGTAAATGTTACCTTATAAGTAGTACCCAATTATGTGCTTCATTATACTGTTAAATTAAGAATATTTTTATTAAAATAAATAGTAAAATCATTTATTGGTCTTTTTAATACATTATAGTGTAAATAATTGTTTTAAAAAATCTAAATCACAACATTTTAACCATATTTCCCTCTCAGTAGTTTGGACATTTTGTTTATTGGTTAATTTAAAATGTACTCTATTTGGTGTGGTTAAAGTCTAAAATTCAACTTAACACACTGGCGGACAGGGAAATGGCTATATAGTAGTCATAACAATAAAAAATCTATTGTGTCTGACTGTCCTTAAATGTATTTATATTAAAAGTGTTAAAGATACACTTTTTTGGGTCTTCTCTAGTACCCATAAAAGTTTATTTTTGTTTAACCCTGAACAAAATTAACCAAACTATTAAGATATATCAGGCGAATATGGACCTTACCGAACACTTCCTGGTCCATACATTATTTCCCTCTCAAACTGTTCAGGTTTCAATGTTCCGTCTATACTCTTGCAATTCTCATTGAAAACACTGTACGCCGAGATTTCACCCTTCTTTCTTGGCCTCGTTCTAGTATTAAAATATATTCCTAGCAGAGCTGTTACTACAAAGTATACAGCTCCAAATTGTAGTTTTAAGAATATAATGTACAGGGTGAACCATATGGCAATATAAATTGACCATTTTGTTAGGCAATATCTCCAAGATTCTTCTTGTACCTCTTCAACAGTGTCCTCTTCACTGACGTCTGAGGTTGTTTCATTGTTTAAACAATCTTCTATAGTGTATGTGTTGTTTCGTTCTGGTTCTTCTTCTTCTAACTGTAAATTTTATGCGTGATAATTTATTAAGACATTTAAATGTACTAAAGGAATGAAATCTTAACTGGCATTGTAAGTATGTCTTTGTGTCAATAATGCTATAATAATTTCCTAATATTTTATATCCTAATATTTTGTTGGTGTTAAAACAACGGCAAGAGTAATAAAAGTCATTATCCAATAATGTCACATAATGACATGTTGTGGAAGTGAGGGTTTATATTTATTTCTATCTGTCAAAGATAGTGGAAAACAAAGGAGATGCAACTAGTTTATTCTATTCCATCATTGTTTCTCTTCATACTCACTGTTTTTCTGAAACATTATGCTTAACATTTGTTTAGCTAATTCTGAATTTTTTGTTCAGAAAGTGTAACAAGTCTGATTATAGAAAATACTGAAGGTATGCAGCTAGCCCAAACCCCAGCTATCAAGCAAAAAATTATCTAGGAGTATAAAGATACTCCTAGATAAATTATAAAGATTAGATTGGAAAGCCACTAACCCATAACAACTTAGGTATGGATGTTTCATATATTATGTATATGGGTATGACATAAGATTTTGCATGGAACAGCAACACAGATTTTTTATTAAGAAGTTTTATTATGTTATCAAAGCTATAGCTATAACATTCACTATCAGAAATGGGTTATTAAATCTATACAATTGGTAAAAACAGCTGCTGTTCATACAATGTAATTATTAAACAAATATACATTAAGGAATTTAAACGAAATGAAAAAAAAACTTTTTGTTAAAGTAGGTAACAGTCTGATAACCAGGTTTCTATTACGTACCAAAACTAACTCCTCTTCCTTTTTCTCTTTCATAGTTTTGACAAATTTTGGTGTTAATATATCCAGTAGTTTTCTTTTAGTTGTTTTAATCTTTTCTTTAGTAGTATCGATAATTTCCTTTCGCCTGCGAATGGCTCGATATTCTTTTAATTTTGATTCCATTACCCAACTCTTGTTTTATTATCAACTACTTCCAAATCAATCCTATATAACATACGCGGTTCACAGAATTTCTATGGAGCAGACTATGAGGTAATTTTCTGCATAATACATTATTTTTTGTATTTTTACAGAAAACAGCGACTGGGCAGCAAAACTCCACACGTAAACAATAACACACACGTCAATAGATATTGACAGATTGATGATAATGTTAAATAAATACAGTGAGCATATCCGTGGTCTTTTCTTTCATTCTTTTCCTTTTTTATATTGGCAACACAGGAAATGGTGCGAATGGAATGGCGGTAAATACAATCGATCGATACTAACTTTTTCAGCTGATCTGTGGGGTGGGAGTGTTCTACGATTCGTCGGGAATAAAACCAAACCATAACAAATGATGGAATCGATAATATTTGCCTAGCTTCCCTCAATCCTTGTTGATATTTGTTTACCTTCATAAAAATGGATCATCGTGATCAACCCGAAATGGCTTACAGCGACAATGGTAGTGTACAAAACAGTGGAAATTATATCACAATAATTCCAGTGGATTATTCCAGGAGAGGATATCCGATACAGACGGAATATCAATATAAGTGAGTAGTAATAGTGCTTTGATAAATAATTAGAGACAAATGGCTTTAAATAACACAATTTAACAATTTTCAGTGAATATCGATCTCGTGACGAGTATTACAGTGTTCAAAGTCAAAAGCTCCAAGCGGAAGTGAATGCTCACCTATACTCGGTATCACAGAGGCTGCCACACTTGTCCTACAGTCCACTCGGAAGGCATAATGATTGGGAAAAACACGAACCACATAAAAGCTTGCAGCCCGATTCCAAAGAGAGCAACAGCTCAGATTCCTTGGAGAAAAGTGTTATGGGTAAGATTTGATTTTTTTTTCTATTACTACTACCTACCTATAAATATAATATAACTAGGACACGGATAATTTTATTGAAAATATAAATTCTAAATTAAAAACTACTATCTAGTTAAAAAAGAGACATTATATATTTGACAGCAGCTAAAATTGTCATTACATATTTCCAGGCTCGAATCTAAGCAGCTGTTCCAATCAGACGGCGTCGAGCAGCATCGCGGCGGGCTCCTTCAGCACCGCCGAGCCCATTACCAGCGGCGGCAGCTCCTCTAGTGCCATCTCGCCACCGCTGCCTGGTTCGTGATCACGTGAAATTAATTAGTCTTTAATAAAACCGAGAGGTTGCGGATTTAAAACCGGCTGTACTGGATGTGTACCATTAGACGCCTTTTTCAGGACCTATGTACGCAACGCAACGCTCACACGGTGAAGGAAAACGTCACAAGGTGTGTGAACCTTATAACGGCGATGGGCTCAGCCCCTGTCGCGTTGGGTTAAATACGCTTGGTGAAACATGAGCATTTGCTTAGCAAGTACATCTGCCTACCCCGCTTTGGTTTGGTTTTTCAATAAAACCGGGGCTTAATATTGCACAGTAATGCCTAGGTCTTATAGTTCCTAGTAAAACCCATAACCATCTCGTCCCAAACAGGATCATCGGGCAGCACATCATCATCGTCGTCAACATCAACGAACCCGGTGACCTGCGTGTACCTAATGTCCAAGACGGCCATCATGGTGGAGATGTCCAACGACGAGGTGCCGGCTTGCGTCACGGCTCAGCGGTTCCTGAACGCTGTGCTGGCTAATGAGGAGCTGGGTTTATCTCAGCCCAGTGTTAGAAGCGTGGCGTCTAATGTGTTCGCGCTTTGGATGTGCAGTCCTTTACTTGGTGAGTGTCAGTTTGTTTGATCATTTTGTGCTGAATTTTATCTTTCGGAATCTGCACTCGGCAGCGATGGGGCCACCAATAAAATTGGCTCCTCCGTGAGATTAGAGTACGACCGAGGTAAACACGAACGTGCAATATTCTTGACGTTTTATAGAAACGCTACACTACTTATCTAACAAGTAGACGCGCAAGTCTCCAGAGAATAACCCGTTCGCCGGGATACAGGCAGGACTTGGATGGTGGTTGGCTTGTCCGTTGTCCCTAACGCAAACCACTCTTCTGGCGCTATATCTTTCACACAATATTAAGTAGGTACTCATTGTATTAGTCCTTCTTTGTTATATTACTTCATGGGGAATATCATGGGAATAGCGGCGAATTTATCCCAGACACTTACCCGCTAAAACCAGGGCATTTCTTATCTATCAGGGAGGATTCCGCTCTATGGTGTGGCTCCTGGCCAGCCTTATTAATAGTTTAATCCCACATCACCAGAGATCCAGTTAAGGTCACACCATTGTCCATGGCGGCTGTGGGCGAGCTGGCAGAAGTTGGTGGCTCGGTACGGGCACGGCTCGGACAGCCGGAAGGCCAAGGACCAGCCCATACTGAGGCTGCAGCGGAACGTATTCTATCCTAAACACCTTGAGGAGAATATAAAGTAAGTATTTTATCAAACACTAGTGGACTCGACAGACGTTGTCCTGTCTTAACTATATCCAGGGTGGCCTGTGCCCAGCACTGGATGTAATTTTTTTCTTTCATAAGAACCCTCTGCTGTCATTAATAAGCACAACAAAGAAAGAATTAGCGAAATCGGTCCACCCGTTCCGGAGTTATGCCATGACAACGCAAAGTGGGTTTGATTTTTATTTAATAGGGGACACCCTGGGACACCCCATCCAGGTTAAAACGGTTTGCCTATTTTAATTTTTTTCAAGTCATCTCTCATTAGTGCTGGCAGAATACTGCTGACATAATATATAGAAACGATAGATAGTAATGCATCAGATGTCATGCATTGTATGAAAATTGTACTGAATTGATTGTTTGTGTTTTGGCAAAAATAAATTATGTATAAGTCTTTGTAAGTCACTCTTCTGTATATTTATGAAAATCAAATGTCTATTATGGGAGTTGATTTCACGTGACCTTTTGTGTGTGTGTGTGTGTTTTTTTTTATTATTTCGTTTGTCTGTGTTCGTTTTTTCTTACTTCATTTAATTAACTAATCCACCCCGATTTAAATATTTTTTACTCTCTTTAACAACAGTATGGACGCATATAAATACAGTATGATACTATAAACATCCCCTGTGCGACAAGGATAGCGCTAGACGAGTGGTATAACACTCACTGTCACACAGCGTAAACGATATTATTTTAAGGCCTTATGGTACAGGGCCTGGAAACTTCAATTTATGTCAAACTAAGACTTCAGTCCTTTAACTTTACATAGCAACTTGGATCTCCATAAATCTTTCACATTTTTCCAGAGACTCGAAGATCCAAGAGCTTTTATACGAGGAGGCGCGTCACAACATAGTGTGTGGGCGGTACCCGGTGGAGGCCTCGCAGGCCGTGATGCTGGGCGGGCTGCAAGCCAGGATCACTCTGGGACCGTATGACCCTCATACGCATACAGCCAAGTATTTTCGGTAAGTGAATTTAGCAATGGTATAGAATTGTTACAAGACATACGTAGTAGTTGTATTACAAACAACGTAAGTGCTATTATGCAGTATAGTCATCTTCATTCTTGTCTTATTTTAGACTTTAGTCAAATTTTAGTTATTTCTTCCAACATTAACGACGACGTCTTGTCGGACTTACTAGTCAAAACACCCAAAGTAATGTCGTCTACCGTCGTTATAATACATGCATATAATAGCAGAGAAACACTGTTTATAATGTATATTGGCAAAATAACATTTAATGTAGGGACAGGCCCACGACCACGAAATACCAACCTGCCTCTCGGCGTACGGGCCATTCTTTAGAGACGTGCGCGATTACTTGCTTTAGCCTCTTTTCAACGCACACTTTTTTTGACTCCATATAAGTTTTGTTGCCAGCTTCCCCCTTCTGGGGCAAAACAACATTTGCCGGGTCAAATAGTGAAATAATACACACATCAAAAGTGTCCAGGGATCAAGTACATTTTAGAAGATTGCAATCAAGAATATACTTTACAAAAACTGAATTCATTCATAATTTATTCAAAACTAGTTGTCTCGGCAAACTTTTTTTTGCCATAGGAAGTTCAGCCTTTGCACCCCGTTTATTGGAAGAAATACACCCTTTAAACCTTCTCTGGACTGGTACGAATAATTCAAGACCAAAGTTAACCAAATCGGTCCAGCCGTTCTCGAGTTTTAGCCAGACTAACGAACGGCGATTCATTTTTATTTATATAGAAGATAGATGTGATGATAAGTCATTGACACAGGCGTGGGGAATTAGATAGGAGACCAATCCAGAAGATTAGATTTGATTTAAATAAGTTAGATTTTTTTAAAGCTAAACATGTTCTTGATCTCTTTGACACTTTTGACGTGTGTACTTTCCAGCGACAACCAGTCGTCGTACCTCCCCGCCCACGCGCGGGCGGGTCGCTGGGCGCGCCTGGTGGGCGGGGCGCGCAAGGGCGCGGTGGACGCGCGCCTGCTGGAGCACGCCCAGCGACCCCCGCCCGCGCCGCCCAGGAAGCTCCGACACAAGTACCTGGCGCATACACGACTGCTGCCCACTTATGGGTAAGGGGATTTCATCATCATCATCAGCCCATACCTGTCCACTGCTGGACATAGGCCTCTCCAATTGCACGCCACTGTGATCTGTTTTCGACTTCTTTAAGGAGATTTGATCTCTCATAATATTTGTTAGACGTAAATTTCACGTAATATAGAAGACATTGTAAAGTAAATCATCGACATGTCAGCCCACTAACGCCCATTGCAGGACATTATCCGAAACACACGGGGTCAGTCACTGACATCAGACCTATCCTAAGC
>SJJU01072718.1:17391-30370 GCA_012932125.1 Conopomorpha cramerella | reverse complement strand
GTAACTAATTTTAGACAGGATTAAAGAATCACAAAGTCTGACTCTCATATCAACCGAAAGGAACTGACGAAACTGATAGAGTACTTTTAAACGAAAGAAACAATTTTTAAGAAGATTTTTTACATGGGATTCAAAACGAAGATCACTATCCATTAGTATACCTAAATTACGAGCTTCAGAAACTCTCTCAATTTGGTTGCCATTCACAAATATTGACAGAGTAGACAGTTGGATACGAGAGATGAGTTTCTGCGAACCTAACAACATATATTTGGATTTTGAGGGGTTTAGGACCATGCTATTTAAGGAACACCATTCGGTGAGCCTGTGTAAGTCTTCATTAAGACCTCTGATAGCTGTATTTGGGTTCTTAAGGTCGACTGGAATGTAAAGTTGTAAGTCATCAGCATAAATATGAAAAGAGGAATTGTGTAGATTATTGATGATATCCGCGCTAAAAATCACAAACAAGAGTGGTCCAAGAATTGAACCTTGAGGCACGCCTCTAGGTACCACCCGTAGCTGCGATTCCATAGCGGTACCATCGCTTCGATTTATAATAACTTGTTGTTGACGACCACTGAGGTAAGATGAGAACCATCTGACAACACTAATGTTAAAACCATAGTACGAGAGCTTGGACAGAAGAACGTCTCGGTTTATACCATCAAAAGCGCGCGAAAAATCTAAAAGTGTAAGAATGGTTCCATATCCGCTGTCTGCCTCGGTAATAATATTGTCCAGAACATCCATCATTGCAGTACACGTACTATGCTTCTTACGAAAGCCGGACTGGTGTTTAGGCAAGATTCCACACGACTCACAGTGATGACGCACCTGATTGTAGACAATTCTTTCAAGTATTTTTGACAGGTAGGGCAGAATTGAAATGGGTCGCAGGTCTTTATAATTACAAGGGTCTCCTGATTTAGGTATCGGAGATACAATTGCAATCTTCCAATCAGCAGGGAAAGTAAATGTTTCTAGCGATCTATTCATGATAGCGGTAATTAATGTCAGTGTATGCGGTAGGGTTAGAATTATCATGTCCATATTTATCCTATCATGGCCCTTAGCATTTGAGTCAATAGATAAAATTATGTTTCCTACAATAATTTCGTCAACTAAAGTAAATCTGAAAGTATCGTCAAAATCCTTAAACCTAAAATGTTCAAAATATGTCAAGTGAGAGATAGTAGATTTATTAATACTAGGAATATCCAAAAAATAATTATTTATACCATCAGGGTCGTCAAAATGATCAGGCAGATCTGAAGAAGGCTTGAAACTGGGAAGCACAGCACATTTCAGGTTTCTCCATAATTTCTTGCTATTATTTAAATTACTATTTATTTCTGTTTTAAAATACGCTACCTTTTCGCACTGTAAACTAGTACACGTCAGTTTTTTAAGGTGAAGGTATTGTTCTTTCAGTGAGTCCCCACCTTTGGTTTTAAATTTAACGTGTGCTTCATCTCGGAGGCGCATTAGGTGTCGAACGTTTGATGTCAACCAGGGTTTCGGTTTGTCTCTTACAATAATGTTTTTCACAGGAGCGTACTTATCAAATAAACTAATAATCAAAGCATTGAAAGCTGATACCATACTGTTCACGTCATTAAGCTCAATAATAGAGCTTAAGTCATATGAACGAAGTTCCATATCAAACAATTCCTGAGGAATGGACTTAAGTGGCCGGAATACTAACCGACGGGGACAAATCTTGGGTTTTTTAACCTTTAAAGTGACCGTGATCAGCGCATGTGCTCCCAGTTCAGGAATATGAGATACATGAGAAGAGGTAACAAGGGCATTTGTACAAACCAGGTCTATCAATGTCTCACTGTGCGAGGTAAAATGTGTAGGTGCAGATATGACATTTCGCAAGTCCATAACATGCAAAAAGTAAATAATCTTTTGCGTCATGTAGTTATTAGTAGCTAGCATATTAACGTTAAAATCTCCGAGCAATACCATTTTATCATAGCCATGAAACGACGCAATTGATTCAGTTAATGCATCTAGGAAACAATTAAGGTTCAACCATGGGGGACGGTAAGCAGTACCTATAACAAGCTTAGTACCTTTGACATTAGTGGACAACCACATTTGTTCGATTGACTCGCACTGTGGATATGGAATTGTTCGCGCATTAATGCCCTTTTTTATGTAGAAGCCAACACCACCACCGCGAGCACGAACGGAACGTTGTCGAGGAGTGTGACGTAGCCTATAACCCGGCAGAATCGGCGCGCGCGCTTCCCCGCCCGCGCGCAACCAAGTTTCGTTCACTGCTAATATGTCGGGTTGCTCCCGCCCCACCGCCACAATAAATTCATCATGGCGGGTCGATAGTGAACCTGCATTGATTAAACCTAACTTTAACATCTTACATTGTATCATTGAGATCTGTTTTGTACAAATGTCATAATAAACGATAAAAATGGTATATGGTGAAAGTGTTGAAATAACGGGAATATATACATAATTGGAAAAAGAAATGTTAAACGTGTAGGGTTATGTTTTGAGTTCTGGTGAAACATGACAATAATAAAGTACAAAATAAATAAACTACAAGAAGGACAAAATAACAGTGCAATAGTACTTAAATAATTTAAAATAATAGATACAATATGAACGTTTGAGAATATATTATTATGAGTCAAAATAAAGTTGATAAATGACTTCCCACCTTTGAGGACCCGGCGACCACAGCTGTGATATTGTGCTGCTGGTAGACTGAAGCAAAGCCAAGCCAAGGCCCTGTCCAAACTAAGAGATAAAGCAACAGGCACAGAAATTATACCTACACAGCAGAGCCAGCTGGCACACCGGTGAAAAAGCAAAATAATTGCAATGAAAAAGGTAAGCAAACTAAATACTAAGCACAAAGACACAAAAAGTAAATTTGATACAACAAAACAAGCAAAAAAGCAATACATTAAATGATAAAAATTAACAGCAAAGCAAACAATCACATTAAATACTTGGACGATTGAGAGTACCAAAAACCCGACTAATGTCTGTTTCAGACTGGATCTGCAGCGGTTGTGACGTCTCATCCCGTTTGGCATACACCCGGCCGCCCCTGGTCCAGACAGATCGCCATCCACAGCTACGAGCAGCCTCGCGCGCCTTCCCGAACAGGACTCTGTTCGTCCGTGTCAGTCGCTCGTTGATGTAGACCCGAGTAGGCTGATGCTGAGGCAGGCCGAGGTCGGCGGTAGTGGCGGTGCGGCGCACGCGGGCCTCGCGGATGAAATCATCACGCAGAGAGCGGCGCGCCAGGCGCACCACCAGCAGGCGAGGGCGGGCCGCGGCGACAGACCCGGCAGCGGCGACAGACCCGGCGGCGGCCACGGGAGCAGCGGTGGGCTGCTGACGGCGGGGACCAACGCGAGAGACGCTCACCACGTCGCGTGGGTCGAGAGCCACACCTAGCTTCGTAGCCACGGCAGATACGAGGTGCTGGCCTGACTCCCCATCAAACTCCGGGATGCCGGAGATCTCGACGTCATTCCGGAGCGTTGCCTATTCGCGGTCATTCAGTTCGCATCGCAGTTGGGTAATGGCCTCATGCAACCCCTCAGAGCCAGCCGTCCGAACCTCGCACTTGGTATTGTTAAGCTCCTGCTGCAGGCGTGTGTTTTCCTGCTCCAGGGTGGACACTCTTTTGGCAAGCGCATCGAACTTAGTAGAAAGTTCGTTTTGTGACGCACTGATAAATTCCACGGTATGTGTGAATTCTAATTTCAATGCATCAATTAACCCTCGAACTTCTTGTTGTAATATCTTATTATATGAGGACATCTTACGATCGAAAATTGAGTTTAATTTTGAATCCAGTTTTGCATCCCTTTCATCCAATAGCGCAGAGAATTGCCGCAGACCTATCGATGGTTCTCCGGCAAGATTATTAGGTGGAGTGCGAAGATCTTCCACAGCAGGCACAGATCCAGCCTCATCACGGGGGGGTGTCTCGTCGCATGACATGTCCAGCTCACGGAACTGTGACCCGGAGGCATTGGAGCGGACAGGGGTGTCGTCACGGCAGGTGCGGCGGACGTTCCGTGACGTCACATTAGTGCAATTGAAGCACCTCCACGTCGTCCTGAGTCGCTTCTCCTTATCCTTCAGCTCAGCCGGGGTCAAAGAAAGGCAGGTGAAATGGGCGTAGGCCTTACACGCAACACACTCCAGACCCTTCCCATCCTCGGAACATAGGTTGCACACTTGACACAGCATGCTGCAGCGCCCTCCGACGGCCAAAAGTAAAAGCTCAGGGGCGGAGCCAGCAACCCAAGCACGGTAGTGCTAAGTGGTGTCGATATCAGACAGCGCCCTCCGGCGGCCAATAGTTGCAACTCAAGAGCCGAACACAACACAGCCAAAGTTATGAGGTGTTGAATGATGCATTTATATAACAACACCGCTAGATGTCACTATCTCAGTCTTAATTACCACTACGAAAGAGGGTACTTTTAATAAATTTAATTGTTATTATTCAATTACGGCAAATTATAGAGAAATTATGCAATCCTGAATCACCACACAATAGTTATTTATCACTGTATTCCTGTTTGTTTCCTGATGTAGCTGAAACGAACATCCTCAACGACCAGGGTCCATTACAGATGGCGTTATCACATAACAGCTGATCGTGATCAATAATAAGCCCCGCACAATAACACCACGACGATTCAGCGACTCACTCCACTTGCTGATGATACGATACACTTCACAATAATAGTCGTTAGTATTTTATGACTGAACTATGAATTCAATTAATAAATTAGTGAAATGATATACGGAGCCCGCAAAAAAACCGTTGACTAGAGCGAAGGTGGCGCCCTCTCTCGAATGCATGAACTCGTATTACAAAAATATATAAAATATCTTCCTCCTAAAAGGAACATGTCTACAGGACAGACAGCGGGAAGCGACTTTGTAAACTATGTATGGGCTTAAATATATTGCAGTTCATCATCCCTAACCACAAGCATGAAATAGAAATAACATTTACGAAAAAAGAACCGACTTAAACCTGTAAAAATATTACGATTTTTGTGGTTTTTCTCACGGATACTATTATCAGAACTGAACCCAATTTCAAAGTCACACCCCGGGCACTGGCTGAAAATCAGCGTCGAGCCGTAAGCCGCGGCAACATGCTGAGCCAGATGCCCTTTCATCGCCGCAATTATGTAGTATTTTTAATTCTGTTTCCATTTTTTTTCATGTCTACATGACATTGACATGCTTTAATGTTTACCGTGTGCGGCGTGAGTAAAATATAATTTCTCTTTCTTTCAAATTTAAACGGGACCACACGAAAGGCACCAGTTTTCTAATGATATCAAAATTGGTCCACCCAGTTGAAAATTATGAGAAAAAAAGAGTTTTTAAGATCGGAAACATTCCGTGAATTGGACGTTTTCTGTACCTAATGCCAAAGGTGTTTGTAATCAGATGACAATGGCATTTAAAGAGGCTTCAGTCAAAACTTGTTTGTCTGTGTCACTTCTGTTTATATAAATCTAGCTGTTTTTGGAATATTAAATTACTCTTCTACCTATACGTGAAAACTTGTAATTGGATTACAATAGTTAAGTTATTGTTAAATTGAACAAGTTCGAGCTGTAAATTTTCCTTCTAATAAATAAATAAATCACCAGATCAACTTGCTGTACCTACATACCTAAATGGCAAATCTTTAAATTCCAATTTCGTGCTACCGAGAAGAAGATATAGATCTATCCTTGCTTATTACCTTTTACAAAGGCTCCTTTTCACTATGACTAATTAATTCGTTTATTGAGCCTGGGATTATTAAATTATTATCTTGATACCGAACTGAAAGAAAAGGGCCAATGGGTAATCGAATTGTGATTCTGGGAAATGGTACGCAGGTACAGTCGGCCAAAGATATACCCTACCACCCTAAGGTCGAAAATCATGCAAATGTCCTAGACATTACGATTCATTGCACCTGCTCCGATGTTTGTCTGTAGGTAATCAAATCTTGCAAGTTTAATGTAATCCACTTCCCGGTTACCGATTTAGCTGAAATTTCAAATCGGATGACATCATGATAGAGCTGTCAGATGGACAAATGAAATCAGTAATTAAATGGCAAAATTCCATAGAGTTGGAAATGTATCGTCTTGACTTATATGAATAAAAGTTTTTTAAGGAGTTTTTGCCTGTAATTTTCTTACCCTTTTTAACTTCTCTGTCGCTTTTTTCATCTTGCTGTGGTGGGTATTTAGAATAATACGCCTAAGTTCTGTTTGTAGCTCGTTGACACTTCCATACGTGTTCTTGTAAACAATTTTTTTTATATAACCCCATAAAAAAAATCGGACGAGGGCCGTCGTCAGCCGGCGGGAATGTTAGTAGCTCTTCATTAATCTGAACGAAATTCCACATCAAAGGTTAAAATTCATGATCTTCCTTTATTTCTGGCGCTATGTTACTTAGCAAAAAATAATCATTCTGATGAACCCTTTCGATCGATATGATTTTGTGACCCTATCGACAGGGTGATTTTTCTCGTGTAGCGGGTTCGATTCCCGGTTCAAACGTGTAATTATTCAAAAATCTATGAATGTAGTTAAAATTGTTTTTGAAATTAAAAAAATGTCTTCTTTCAGTAAAATGTTCTATGTACATATTTAAGGTAGGTACTTTCCCTCCATGTGGCATGGCCGTGGGACGACCTGTATAATATGAAAAGAAAAGAGAAGAGAAGGTTGGATGTCACCAAATCTGGTTCAAAACACTTTTTTTGCCGACTGTACCTAACCGGGTAACGTGCTACAGGTAATTCGAAAAGTAAATCGAACGTCGTGAGCTTAAACTGTTTGATGTATGGATTGTATTTAAACCAGCAGGCGGTCTGCTCCCCCCTGATATTGGGCTCGCACGAACTGAGCGGAGGCGAAATAAAAAAAAGCGTTAATTTTCCCGTTCGACGGTACAATAGTCGATTTATCGACGGTATGAAAATGTTACTTGAAGCGAGTTAAGTGAGAAAGATTTTTAGGTCACATAATAACAAGTTCAATATGTTACATTCAGCTTCTAAAATATTCGGATAGTCCTCCATAAATCTGTAGCTAGCACTAGCCTCTGTGGTCCAGTTGGTCGGATACTTGACTTGTAACCTGGAGGTCGCGGGTTCGAGTCCGGCTACTGGACGTGTACCAATGGGACAAATGGGGCCGTTATAGCCTATGTACGCAACGCAACGCTCGTACGGTGAAGGACAACATTCGTGATGAAACCCGCACACGCCACAAAGGTGTGTGAACCCTATAACGGCGATGGGCTCATCCCCTGTCACGTTGGGTTAAATACGCTTGGTGAACCGTGGGCATTTGCTTACTAATCAAGTGCCTCTGCCTACCCCGCTTTGGGATGAAAAGGCGTGAAGTGTATTTTGTTTTTCTTCAATAAATAGTATAAAACAAAGTCGCCTCCCGTCTCTCCCGTGTCTGTCTCTCTGATGCTGATTTTTAAACTTCGGAAGTGGTATACTGGAATGTCATATTTTTGGTGAAGCACGATAAAACTAACAGTCGCTCCTAGTTGTAACACCAGCAATAACTGAAACACCAGAACCAGCAGTGGACTACAAACGGCAACATTATTACTACACCGGTATTGGGATTCCATTGACACACTTTTAGGAGAATTGGGGAACTGTATTTTTTCCCGTCAGAATAGGTACTCTAAGATCGCGTTAAAAAAAACAGATATACTTTTTCGTTACTATTTCATGAAAGGGACATATTTAATTTGTCTTCAGTCCAACTTTTCCCGACTTGGGGATCGTAAGAAACGACCTCTCCAAAGGACGGGCAGCAGTGCTCTCTGTGAGTTAAACCACATATACCATTGCGATGGCCCACCCACCTGCCAAATGTGGCGGTTATTGGCGTTTCCCCCTAAATGGTCATGGAAATCATTGGAGGAGGACCTCGTCTAGCAGCCAAGTGAACATCATGTGGCTAATGATATTTTAGTTTAATAAACGAACGATACATAAATCTGAACTTAAAAACTTTCACATTGAATTAGCATTTGACCACCATCCTGCCTGATGTTAAGCATGGTATACATACTTACTTAAGTCCTATGGTACCCCAGTGGTACAAAGGGACTTTACAAGATGACGCCACGCCGTCCTGTCCTCTGCGACTGCTCTGGCATCGGACCAGCTAAACAAGACCGGAAATAATCATAGAAATGTACCTAAATAATGTAGGCATCTGTAGCAAAGGAAATATATTTACGAACTCTTAAATATTTTATATGTCATCCAATTTCCTTGAGGCAGGGAAATAGCGCCGATACCCCGGTTTCCTACCTATCGGAGTAAACAAAATGTAAGAAGATCATAGATTTTTATGCATGCACGTCCGCATTGGTTCAAACATCGAGAAAGTCTGAACTATAGAAAGAAAAGTCGGAACAATTTTCAGTTTGTGAGAATTCTGTATACTTGTTTTGTATGTCGTTGTACTTCGGAGGCGTCGAAGCATCCAATATTATTGTGTTAGAGGTGGAAACACAAGATTCTATGTAAGTTCAATGACACCAACTTTCCTCTGTGATAGAACTTTTCCGTTTTGTCTATTTATGAATATGTTAGGTGTAATTTCACACAGTTGTAGGTTGTTTGTAAGAAGATGTAGTGGCCAAGATTGAAAAGGGCATGCTTCGGTGATTTGGGCATATGGAGAGAATGGATGAAAGTCGATTAACGGAAGAGATTTATATGAGTGATGTAATGGGTCAGAAGGACATACATCGACCAGTTTGGTGATGTCCTAACGGAAGGTGGCGTGAAAAGTACTCTAAACCGGAGGACATATATGAAAATATGAATTAATGTAGATGAAGCGAAAGGGGTATGTCAGGACTGTGACAAATGGAGATATGTAGTGTCTGCCTACCCCTCTGGGAGACAGGCGTGAAGTGTATGTATGTATGTAGGTTGTTTGTATAGTAGCAGTTACCTACAAATGCGTTTATCTATTTATAGAAGTGTATTTTGAATCAACAGACATCTTATTATAAGGAATCCGGAAAAATGAGTTTGAGATAGATTTTGTTTACACTAAAAATTCTAAAAATATTTCTTTTCTGTATGATGGTATATTGCTGTTAGAATCTCAACGCTACACAACAATAATCATCATTATCATCCCATACTCGTCCACTGCTGGACATAGGCTTCTCCAATTACACGCTACTGTGATTTGTTTTCGGCTTCTCGCATCCAGCTCATACCAGGCGAATCATCAGTCCACCTTCCCTGAGGGCGTCTTACACTACGTTTGCCGAGACGCGGTCTCCACTTGAGAATTCGTTTATCCCAACGATCATCGGCTGATTAATATGGCTGGTCCACTGACACTTACACAGCGTGCTAATCCGAAGAGCTATGTTGATGACTTTGGTTCTCTGTCGGATCACTTCGTTTCTGATACGATTCTTTAGAGAAACGCCGAGCATAGCCCTTTCAATAGCATGCTGTGCAACTTTGAGTCCACGATTGCTATGATGATGCAGGTTTCTTTTGTACAGTTTCAGGGTCAGCTATTCTTGCATAATATAGATTAACGAGTATGTAAATATTTGAGTATAATTATGTAAATACTAGTGGATGCCCCGCGATTTAATTCGGGCAGTTTCAGTATGAATTTGTATTAAAAAAACCAATAGCCATTACTTCAAAAATTTACGTTTTTTTTTCAAAATTATAAACTTCTGCCCTCCTTTTAGGCAATGAATTTTGAAAAATACTTTCATATATCATCAAAAGATACATCATAAAAAGGACCCCTGTGCAAAATTTCAGAGTCAAGTGTGTTAATTTTCTGAAGATCTGAAGATTTTTTTTTAATTAAGTAAATGCAGTCGTCGCTTTTTATGTTTTTCCTTTGAAAGAGAGAGAAAACCTTATTCGCCATCATTAATGAGTATTGTATTGTGCCTGGCGGAATTCTTTTGAATTCTTGCTTTTTGTTTTCTTTCTGAGATAAAATCATCTGTAATATTGAATTGTAGATGATTTTATCGAATACTAAATGTTCTTTCTTCCTCTTTCTTTAACGCTAACGATGCTTTCTAACCGGCTTAAAAAATAAAGAGGTGCTTCTCAAGTTGACGGTATATTACGGCATTCAAAACTTTTGACTAGGTGAAAAGATTTGGATAATTCTTTTTTTTTAAAGATACTTCCGTTTGGTCTCATTTAAATTTGGTTCAGTTACACCAATGGTATCTACGAGAAAACCACAAGTCTGGATGAAGTAGGTTCTTTTTCTTTAAAGTTTATTTCATTACTTATACTTAATCTTGGGGGAGGCCCTCGTCCAGCAGTGGACGTTATGTGGTTGATGATGATGATACTTACTCTTATGTTACATAACCCATTGTTTTTCCTACATTACTTATCAATAACGTTATGTCAGCCTACAGGCGTCAACTGCTGGTCTTAGGCCTATATAAATACTATTAAGTGGATAATAGAACTATCTCATCCAAAGCACCAAAATAACAAGTACCATGACAAATCGCTTCTTTTCCACAAGCCAGCATGTTGTGACCGGATGTGACACTTAGATTGTAGGATAACTATCGGTTTAGGTAACTTGGCGAAGGTCTCGAGGCCGTTCAGCCCTTCTGCCCGAAGGTCTGTTTCCAGGCCATCAGAAACGCCTTCCGTGCCATAAACATGTCAGGCCAACAAATATCCTTAGCCTTATTTATGGCTGAGCGTTACAAAGGTCTCTGTGTTGTTTGTACTGTAGAAAGTTTATGATAGTTCGCTATGGTGAGTTCTCGATCTATAATAAAATATTATGTACTAGCTGATCCGATAAACGTTGTTTTGGCAATAAACATTATTAACACTGTTTCTCTGCTATATTACGCATGCAATAATAAAACCGCATCAACATCCGTTGCGTAGATTCTAAGATCTAAGCATTCATAGGGTCAGATAGTGGGAGGCGACTTTGTTTTATACTAAACTAGTGGACGCCCTGCGATTTCATTCGCGTAGTTTCAATATGTCATACAAACTATAACGCACTTTATATAGCGACGCGACCAACAGGATCGGGGTAAAAAGTATCCTATATCCGTCTCCCGGTTCTAAGCTACCTCCCCACCAATTTTCAACCAAATTGGTTCAGCCGTTCTTGAGTTATAAATGGAGTAACTAACACGACTTTTCTTTTATATATATAGATACTTGTAATGATAATGAATAAAGTGATTTATATCTCAAAAACCTTCCTTTATTATAAAGTAGGGAGGTACTAAACAGTGTGTTATTACACAGTAACACTAAAACTTAGTAATTTATTTTTCCGCTAAATAAAAACTAGCAGGACATAAAATAATATGCTCTGAGATTGTCTGTTTTACGTCACGTTTAGTACGATTTTGTAGCGCATTATCATTTTAATAACATACATCAGCCCACCTAGCAAAGCGCTCCAAGAAAGAAATGACAAGACGTACCGGGTACTGTGATTGGTTGAAATAAGCTGAGTAGCACGAAGCGTGACATAGCAGCCAATCACGGTGCGTATTTACTCTATGTCGTGTCTTTCTTGCCGCTTGTGCTAGGGCAGCTGAACTAGCTAAGCATTTCTAGGGTCGCAGTGCTCCGGTGGGAAGGTAACCCAAAATAATGTATCGTCAAAAATCCACTAGTAAAATCTATACCGGTGAAAAACAGATTGTTGCTTCAGAAAGTGAAAATTCTTTCGTTTCCTATGCATATAAGTATGTTATGTGTGGAATAGCTTTGTAATAGATACTTTAAGAGCAAAGGGTTATGTATCTGGGGCAAGAGGGTGTTTAATATTGAGTTCATTTATATGTATCTTTTATGCTTTCTTATCAAACAGAGTAGGTAAGCACTTACTGTATCATATTTCATTATTGACTACTGACTAATATTGCGCCACCTGATTGCATTTTACGGAACTATTATTTTTCCTACTTTAAGGTGATATTCCCGAATTCTAGTGCGGAGTTTAGTTTTACCTTCTTGTGTAAGCGTCAACAGGAGTGTCTCAAACTGACTAAACAGAACAGGTTATGATGAATTTGGGTTTATGAATATCTGTGATCTCGCTCTGCTATCTATCTCGCAGTTCAACTAACGCTGTTGTGTAAGCGTACCGCGCAATTTTCTCTGTAAAAAAATATTATAAAAATTACCATTTTCCTCACCCGTTTTCCACTGGCTTTGGCATATTACCAAGTTTGTCGACATTCTCTAGATTTCGGCAAAGACAATAAACTAGTGGGAATCGCCTCCGCAAATATTTATTTCAATTTATTCTGCACTAGACCTTCTCTGACTCTTTGTACCCGACCCGTACCTAAAGTTCGACAAAGTTATTTTGGCGCGCAAGTGCTGAATATTATAATGTGATTTCTCACTACTGCTATATTTTTCCTTTTATTAATTTATTATAGGTGATTTTTTAAATATTTGTATTGTGATATTATAGAACATTAAAAATAATAACAATACTTGATTGGCTTAAATTGACTGTGAAACGTTCCAGCCACACGCCGAAAGATCCTTGTCGCACTGTACAAAAACACTAGAGAAGTCAAACATACATGGACGGTACAAGTGTTAGGTCAACGTTTTCATTGGCACGGGAAAAGCTCAGCTCACCAAAGCTCTCTTGTGAAAGCACAAGTGAAAGAAATCCACCGAATGGACACAATCAGATTACAAACCGATTTGTTTTAAATGGAAGGAGTTCTCTATTCGTCGGTCTGGTGTTTAGTGCAATGTATAGTCTAATTATTAATTCTACAGACAGATTTAACAGTTCCCATTATGTAAATAATAATAAATATTTTACAACAACACACAGATTGGCTTCATCCTATGTTAAGTAGCTAAAGCACTTGTGTTATGGGAATTAGACAA
>SJJU01072717.1:15366-25522 GCA_012932125.1 Conopomorpha cramerella | reverse complement strand
TCATTAACATTATCATCACATAGTATAAACCATAGTTGCTTCCTGCTGCACTGGGAAATGCAAAGAAAAATTTCATCTCCATACAAAATACACAATTTTTTGCCTCGGCAGATGATATTTGGTGTGGGGATTGAAACTTGTAGGTAATACTGCGTGTAAAAGAACCCCGAGCAATGGTCTTAGAAACGTTGTTGGGCTCATATTATCGTCATAGTAAAAGTTGTGCATATTGGTGAGCCCAACAACGTTTCTAAGACCATTGCTCGGGGTCCTTTTACACTCTGTATATACCTAATAAAGAAACACTTGGTATCATCAAGCATTCGAGCGAAACCGGAGCGGGCCGCAGGTAAATAAATAAAGCTATCTAAATGCAAAACGTACCACACAAAAGTATTTCATTATCAGTGTAATTACTTTAGTCGATTAAATGACAAATGTGTCTCATAAAACCTTTATGCATACGTGTTGGTATAATCTAGGCATCTACCGATTAACGCTTTCGAGGACAGTAACTGAAGACATTAGAAGTTTTATTGTTACCACGTGGACGGTTTCGAAAATAATGTAGCATTCTAATGGTTATAGAATGGGGAATTATCAAACTTAAAAAAAAATGTCTAGATGTCGCTAGTAGGTGTCCAGGGTGTTACTTCTGTCAGTTATATTTTAGTACGTTTTTTAAAATTAATTGTGTAAGTTATTCAAACTTCAGACACTTTCGTAACATGTAAACAAACATTAAGGAAATTAACTGTCACCTTCCATACTCACTGCTTTAGGTTGAGCATTTCGTTGACATTTATCCCCGTTAATACAGGTAGCGCCATCTGTCATACATAACTAAGAGAAACATCGGCCCTGAACATTCCCCATTATCGAAATGCGTTCGGTGTTTTTCTATTTACAATATTAGTCTTAATAACACGATATTAAGATTTCCAACTTAAGTTTTGTTATTATTACGCTGTATAGTTGACAGAGTGTAGGACGCCCTCAGGCAAGGTGGACTGATGATATACGCAAGATTGCTGGCAGAAGCTGGATGCGAGAAGCCGAAAACAGATCACAGTGGCAATTGGAGAGGCCTATGTCCAGCAGTGGAGAAGTATGGGCTGATGATGATAATGATGACAATGATAACTGTTGACAGTAGAGAGTGTTACAGAAAATATAATTTATTTCCTAGATAAGTCTATTACGTAATTCCGACGAATGTGTAATTAACATACATACACAGATTACTTGAGACTTGCATACCTTTTTTGGCTTTTTTCATTCATTATTTTTACTATTAGCTATTACTATTTTTGCTTCGCTTGGTACTTAAAACTATCTACTATTTTCGCAAAAACGTTTGTGCGAATAAGGAATTTTCAAAACGTCTACCTCCTTCATATTTAACTAAAGCAGCGTTTGTTATTTTATGAACGCTTCAGAGCAAGTGTGCCTGTATTGAAATATGTCTAACCGGTACTCTTTACAAAGCTCTACGTATTGAGCAAAATGTTATAGCTCTTTGTAACATTATATAAGCATGAATGTAAGAAAGACATTTTAAAGTTAACTAAGTAGGCAAAACACTAGAACAAACTTGCTCTACGTACCTACTTACTGCGGTGGAGTCCAAGACGCTTGCAGATTTAATTGCAGCCTTCATAGATAAATCGAGAATGAACTGTAAAATATTTATGGCTTAGACGTAAAGTTTAAACGGAGTGTACTCGCTGTCTAATGGCTGACTGTTGGGCGCCAGTTGATTGAAAAGGAAATGTAGATCTCACTATAGCTTAATAGGAGTTTTCTAAAAAAAAACAATCTTTAAATAATAAATAAATAATAAATATTTCACAACAACACACACATTGCCTTCATCCCATGTTAAGTAGCCAAAGCACTTGTGTTATGAAAATCAGACAACGAGATATATTTACTTAAATACTTTTTTTTTTCTTTTAAATACATACTTATATAAATAAAACACACACATCCAACAAGTACTTAAAAGCTCTTCACCTAAATACCTGCCAGCGGTGGGAATCGAACCCACGGCCCTACGGAGCAGAAGCAGTCATGCTGACCTCTACACCAACGGGCCCGTCAAAAATCATTCAAAGATCTTTCAAAGATAGCTCAAAACGAAAGAGATGCAACTACTTTATTCCTCAGGCCAAGTACAAGTCTTTCTCTTTTCCACCGAAATGTATGGAAAATTATGTACTTCTGTATCCAAACTGTCACTTTTACTACCAAAATATGATACGCAGTAAGGGACAGAAAATATTGTTAAATATTGTCCCTTACTCTTTTACTCCTGCATGTTTTTAACGATATTAAAAAAGTCTCATTTTAGGCTCAACGTCAGTTTAGGATTGCAAGTCTGATTGTTTTTGGTCTGAAATTTATTCTATGATCGTTCGTCTGCGTCGCTCCTTTGTTGATTTTTTTTATTTCTTTAAAATATAATCCACATTACAATGAAACAAGGATATTTTGGCGCGTGGCTTTTTGCCCACAGCTAATTCCTTTCCATCCTGTAGAAACTCACTTCTCAATATAATTTATGCTGCCGTGAACCAGTGGGTCACTGTACCCACATCACGTGTGGGGTAAGAGCAACATCATCGGGGTTGTGTGACAAACAGCTGATGCTTTTTTTTTTAAAGTCGCTTAGTGTTTCAACCGTGCCTCCTGGGCGGTCTGTCTTGTGTCGCGTATTGTGACCGTCAGGCATGAGGGCGTCGCGAGACTTTTATCCAAGAGTCTCGATCATTATTGTGTATGCGAGAAACAAGTTCGTTTCTCATACATTTTTGAACAGCATAACTTTAAAAACCGACTTCCAGGCAAATTTGACAGATTAGTTGTTTTAAACTGAACTAAATTTAAATGGGACCAAACGGAAAGCACCAGCTTTCAAACTAGAAAAGAATCTTCTAAAATGTTTTACCCAATCAAAATTTGTTACCCAAAGAAAACCGACGAACAATTTTTTTTTTAATTCGATTAATTAGTTTGTATATTTCCTTTTCTAGAAATAATGGGAAAGAGAAACTTGTTCTCTAGAACAAAATGAGATTACCCTTCTAAACTTTTCGACACAAAT
Source organism: Conopomorpha cramerella (assembly GCA_012932125.1). Taxonomy (NCBI): domain Eukaryota; kingdom Metazoa; phylum Arthropoda; class Insecta; order Lepidoptera; family Gracillariidae; genus Conopomorpha; species Conopomorpha cramerella. The sequence continues at coordinate 22,416 of SJJU01072717.1, read as the reverse complement.
AACACGAATAAATCACCATTTGTAACCCTTTCGTGGACACGTCCTACCTGTCGACGTGACAACAATAAAACTTCTTCGTCTTTTCCGTATCGTCCCCGAAAGTGTTAAGCTTGACCATGTAACGCTTATAACTTTTTGGCTCACGTTTCTTATAACTAACTCAAGGATTTTCGAAGTTAGTTTGTTCAGTAATCGCGTTTCTTTAGAATTATTTGTTTTTATTTTTTAGAAATGCAATGACTTAATCCTAAGATATTGATATGCTATTACACTGAATTGTATGCACTCTGTTCACTAATTCGACGAACGATTTGACACTTCGTAAATAACACATTAAAAGTGTCTAGGGATCAAGAACATTTTTAGCTCTAAAAAAATCTAATTTATTTAAATCAAATCTAATCTTCTGGATTGGTCTCCTACCTGATTCCCCATGACTTATCACCACATTTTGAATGAAATATGAATTCATGTTTTTTTCATTCAGGTGTTTTTGTAAAATATATTATTGATTGCAATCTTCTAAAATGTAATTGATCCCTAGACACTTTTGATATGTGTATGTACGGATAATAGATTATTCGAAAAATGCATTCTCTGCGTAGGAGATGATACATTCATTTGATAGTTTTAATTCGTTCATTTCATTCGATAATTATATTAGATGTATATACTATATCTGTATTATTTCGCAATGTGACTACTAAATTGATAATGATGATGTGGCAGCTCTAGTCATAACCATTCTTGTAATTCGTTCGAATGGGGAATTTTCAAACTCCAAAAATTTCTTATCTAGATGTCGCTTTGAAAAAAAATTCTTATCTAGATGTCGGTTGGTGTTCGGGGGTACTTCTGTTATATTTTCTTCTAATTATATTTTAGTGCGTTTTTTATTATTTGGGTGAGTTAATTAGACTTCAGGCAAAAATACTGTCGCCTTAAACACGGACTGCTTGAAGTTAGTCATTTCCTTGACTTTTATGCCCCTACTACAGCTAGCGCCATCTGTCATAACTAAGACTGAACATTCCCCATTGAAATACTCTTTTTGGTCGGTTAAAAATTCAAGAATACCCTGTAAAAATCTACTTGAAATAATATCTTTTAGTACGACAGAGAAGAACTGCGTAGGCTACTTTTAAAATACTCAATAGGTACTTATTCTTGGACAGTGCAAAGTTGTATGGTTTTTCAGTAATGTTAAGTATCCCATTATTATTATTACTTACTTAGAACTGCGACCGATGTTGCTAACAGTACTGCATAGTGTTTTTCACGTTTTTTTTCGATCCAGTGGGAATTTGTGGATAAAATATAGCCTATGTACACCGGGGATAGCGTAGCTTCCCATTAGTGAAAGAATTTTTCAAATCGGTCCAGGAATTTCGTAGACCATTCAATATAATTTTTCCTGTTTATAAAATTTGTATAGAAAAAAAAACAATAGTCTTCCAATACACGTGTATTGGGAGACTATTAATGGCATTACAAGTTAGAGGATCTTGCATATCTATTGTATAAAAATCAAAGCCACTTTTTGTTGTCATTCCATAACTCCGGAACGGGTGGACCGATTTCGCTAATTCTTCTTTTGTTGTGCTCACTAATGACAGCAGAAGCTTCTTATGAAAGAAAAAAATGACATCCACTGCTGGGCATAGGCTACCCTAGATATTCATATTAATAGTTAAGACAAGACAACGTCTGTCGAGTCTACTAGTTGAGAGATAAAATCCTACATACATACGTGCTTACACGATAATCACAATAATTATTGTTATTACATCCAAGTCTCTATTAAAAGGGTCTATTTATTATTGAATGCGCAAACAGATGTTGCTACTTTCAATTTATGTACTTCCAAATTCAATTTAATCCCGTCTTCTTATAAACGACTTGCGCGTTTTTTTTTCCACGCAGAAACTCTTTTGTCAGTTCCTGACGCAATCCTTTTTCACTTGCATTCTTTTGCTACCTTCTCGGTGCCGGCATTATTGTTTGGAGTGCAACAATAGCGTCTCGGGTACATCCAAATAGCAGTTCTTTAATAGGGAATCAATCGGCAGCTGCCGTGTTGCCGGCGAAAATAATATTATCTCTTTTTTTTTGTTCGTAATTACCACGTGCCTAGCATGAAATGAGATTAACAGCGTTTTATAGTTTAGGTCTATGGCGTACTTGGGCAGATATCTGTGTTTGATTTGAAGAGGCTTTACTGTTTTCAAAACTAAGTAATCGAGGACTTTAGACATGTGGAAAACTATAGACCTTGTAAGGTAACATCCCTACAGTGGTATGGTTTAGTCCCACCAGGCTCAGGGGTAGGGTGGGTCCGGCGTGTGACTTTGAATGTGGTTGTTAAGCTCTAACTAAAATCTATACCGGGTGTAAATGCGGCGGAGCCATTTCCGAAAGCAACGTGCAGTAGCCACCCTAAGAAGCTAGTTTAAGATTAAAATGAGGTACGGAAAAAATACGAAAAAAATTACTTAAATTTTGTAACACGCAATTAATGTTATTATAAGCGACCTTAGCGGTGGGTAGTGAAACTAAAACCAGCTTTTTCTAAATGGGGCTACTTAAAATTGGCAGCAACCTTGATTATTTGGTACCTAAGTGATAATTTTCGATAAAACAATATCTTACATTTGTGTAGATAGTTGTAATAAATAAGCTTAAATTGCGTGCTCCAAGTCGCTGTACTGACCTTGACCTTTATGTGTTAGTCCATGGTTAGTCCAGATAGTTTAAGATATCCGCATCCGGCCCATACATTAAATTTCCATCTAATCTAGAAACCCGTTTCCATGGATAGGTAAGGGTTCGATTCACACCACCAGTGGCTATTCTTCCGGTTCCACATTCCGTTATTTGTGAATGTACTTTCGTCTGTAAAAATAATGTTTGTGACGAACGTTGAATCTTCCTCAGATTTCGCAAGCAGCCACCTGGACTAGAGCTTGCACCTTACTAAATTTTTAGGGCTTTAACCTATTCTTTTTTAGTACTTTGTGCACCATCGTGTGGGAAACATTGATCTGAGCGCGAAGGTTCCCACGTCGACGGACCACTCGAGCCACCGTCCGCACTCCCAAACGTGGATTTAGTTGCATGACACTTAAAACAGAGTTTTCGGTTGCTGCTGTTATGGTTGAACTTGCGTTTTCCGACACAGGCACTGGGCGATTCTCTGGTACCCGGTAAACAGCACGGAGAATAATTGTTCGCGGGTCTTGTGGCTGAGGAGCATCGGGATATCGCCTGGCGCACTCTCTGAGCGCTGCAGCGGCGTTCTGTTCCGCAACGCCGTAGCACAATATCATATTGAAACACTCTACCGCAGTATACTGATAAGGCATGGTTGACATCAAAAAATCTTAAAAATCCTGAAGCTTCCTAAACAATTCCTTGCTAATCAAGATCGAAGACCTTGGCATAATAGTAAATAAATCATATTATTGTCAAATAAATTACATAATACGACGGTCTTGTGTCTATTGAGCCACACCTGTATAGTTCTGGCAGTACTGGAGCTTTAACTTTTTGGTAGTAGTATGTAGATACGTCGTGGCGCGCCTTGGGGGAGGCCTATATCCAGCAGTGGACGTCAGTGGGCTGACATGATGATGATGATGATGTAGATACGTTTCTAGTAGGTTCAATGGGATTTAAAAAAATCAGGTTTAGTATTTACTAAAAGTAGATATGAAAATTAGATTTTTAAAGACTGAATGGATTAAATTCCGGACACCAATCAATCTAATCAATCTAAAAATCGTAAACAAAGCACAGCACGCAATAAAAATAGGATATAAAATGAAACAAAGATTGTATAACGTTTATTTCTAATAAGTAGCAGGTAAAGAGTGATCTTCCGCGCCGCCGCCGGCGCCTTTTTAATGGTGTGCAGACATTAATTCCGTTTAAGAACTGCGGCGACGAGTAAGTACCTACAACACGCATTCCTACACAGTCGTATTGTCTTATAAACTTACTACCGATTCACGTGTAAGTATCTATATAATTATTTGTTCCTAGTATTCAGAAAAAGAAGAAACCGAATAAACCTACACCAAAATCTACAAAAAATTAGAACAATGTATGTATTAACGCCACCTGGTGCTGAGTAGAAACAATTAACACCTCTTAGCAATCCATTATTCGCCCATAAAACTTTAAACGCGATTATCTCGTAAACTTATGGTTTCCGCACCATGGTTTCTTTGGAGAAAATGATCCATACAGTAGATAGATAAAGGGGGATCCTGTAATGTCTCCGCCGTATGTACACTCGGTATAATACTTATATGTTGCAGGAGGGGCTCAAGTTTACAAAAAGGTACTTGGTTTTGGGTTCAAGTCCGGCCGCGTCCAACAAAGACATTATTACGATAAGAAACACTGCCTCCAATTCACCAAAAGTCCGAATATGTTCAAAGTGATTTACATAAATGTATACATATGTAACGTCCCAAGGAAATAGAAAGCAAATATGTCTCGAACATTCAACTTCCAGGCGTACAACTTTACTTTAGATTACCTTTAAAACCTCTTGTTTCCATTGAGACTTGCCCGGACCTCCTTAAGGACTTTGCCAGCACGTTTATGATAATAACTTTACTTTGTGCCGTCCATTATTACTTGCCCCATTTCCGTAAAGAAAGCTCGCAAATGTTGTGTGAAAACCGTCGAGCTTAAAGTATCTAGATATTGTGGGCGATTTATCTCTACAACATTTTCATTCCTCACCATTCTACTTTCTATCCTAGGCAACTAAGGTGCATAATCGTTTGTACGGCCAGTTGTTGTTTGAAGGCAATTGTACGAAAAGTTTTGTAGATATTGAAACGAATAGCTCCACCTGTTGCGTTTAGAGCACAACTTTGTTAATGGCCCTTACTTTTCTGAATGAATATCAACTCGTGAGTGGGGGGGGGGGGGGGTTTCATTTGTTTTGCCGCAACTGAGTACTAGGGTGGGTAGTGAAGGGAATGTTCTGGCAATTAACAGTTGTTCGGATTATGGATTTGGAAACTACGTTTGTAGGATTATATTCTCTGCTGTATTAGTCGAGTACGTGCTTTGAGGTTGAATTAGCTAAAATGTAGTGAAGCACCACAATCCCTCGGCGCTTTGTGTCGAGTCGATACCGTCTTAATCAAACAAATGCACCCCGCAAGTGTCTGCCGGTCTCATTACTGGACGGGTCAGTTTGTGTTTTTTCGTCGCCGGTCGTATCGTGTCCCTCTGTCCCCCTCCCCGCGACCCCCTCGCCTACCCCCTTTCGCCAGCCGAACCCCCCGCCGCCACCCTCGCGAGAAGATCACGCGCGCCGCACGTAGCGTAGGGTGGATATCGCTGGTTTCGCGAAATCGGTGATCTAGGGTTGCCACTTGCGGAATGTTTTTGCGTAAGAAAACATGTTTTTGTAGTACATATTTAAATGATGAATAAATAATATTGTAACCTAGTATATGCTGCGCTGTGGCTTACGTGAATGCTAGGCTTTTGGACACAATATTTGAATACTAGGAAGAAATGTATTGTACAAACTTACATTCCGTTTTGCTCAAAATCTCCTTAGTGATTACTATTTTCACCGCACCCACCTAACAATATAAAAGTAATCTCAAAGCACTTGTCATGATTTAATAGCGAACTTTAAAAAGCTTGTCTCTTTATCTGAAATCTTCTGACTACTCCCACACTTATCCTGAGGCTGATGGTTCCTTGTCGAGGACATGTTTTACTGTGAACTCTGTATTTTTTTATAGCTTTTTTTTTTCAACCATATCGTGGGCTTTTAAAAAAATATTTTTTGACTATACTATTGTTTGACTATAAGGTTGGAGATCCGTGCCGTAGAGATCTTTATGGGTTGCAACATTGATTGTTAACAAAAAAATATTATATATTTTAATATTATTGTCCGTATTTTGACAGTACGGAGTTCGCCCTGTAAGCCATCCTGCTAATATTACAACTGCTATAATTGTGAATGTGACATGTGAGTTTGTAGGTGTCATAACGTCTGTTTCTTCACGGAAACAATGCTGAACGGATTTTGACGGATTTTCATAATCTGAATGACGATACAGGTTGGGATTAAAAGGCGTGATGTGTTATAAAAGGGTTATCATATCATTAAATATAATTACTAGAAAATAAAGTTGTACATATATGTCCAGCAGTGGACAAGTATGGGCTGATGATGATATATGTATTTGTGTTTTTTGCTACATAATCGGAGTTAGTCTTAAACAAGACAAAGACGATCGCTACCAAAACAAAAGACTACTTTATCCTAGTGACAACCCTAGTCCGGGTCCACGGGCCTCGCGCGGCGCCCGCGGCCTCGTCCGCGTCGGTCGTCGCTATAACAACAGACCCCCCCAGCCCCCCCACCCCCGTGGTGCGCGACGACGCCCGCTGCCACCCCCCCTCTCGCCGCCCTCCGGCTACCTGCCTTCATTAATATGTACACGCTCGGCAGGCCCTGGTCAAGCATCTTCCAAGAGAAAATTAGCAGCTGCCAACTAACTGACGACGGCACGGAAACTTGTATGAATGGAAAATGGAGTTTGGGGATTGGTATTTTATACTGAATAGATTTCGTGTGGGAGTGCGATGCTTGGGTGATATTGGCTAACTTTAGAAACGTAGATTGTTACAATGCAGCGATTGATGGTCAAACTTCTTGCGGAGATGAATTGATGACGGAATCGCGTTTCAGGGTTGTTGTAAACACAAATTAGGTACTATAATCTGTAATGTACGACTGGCACGTTGGTGTAGTGGTCAGCATGTCTGCCTCTGCTCCGTAGGGTCGTGGGTTCGATTCCCACCGCTGACAGGTGCTTAGGTGAGCTTTTAAGCACTTGTTGGATGTGTCTGGGTGTTTTATTTATATAAGTATATATTTAAATGAAAAAAAAAAATAGTAAATATATCTCGTTGTCTGATTTCCATAACACAAGTGCTTTAGCTACTTAACATGGGATTAACATGGGATGAAGCCAATGTGTGTGTTGTTGTAAAATATTTATT
>SJJU01072716.1:0-10812 GCA_012932125.1 Conopomorpha cramerella | reverse complement strand
TCGAATATCCGTGTGCGTTCACGCGTGAACCATTCCCTACGTGCGATAAGGGAATCTCCTTTTGAACACGCCGCCAACAAGGAACACTGTGCTACCATGAATTTAATATGGCTACGAAACTTGCCGAGTGGCGGGATAGTGTTGCCAGATGCATTAATTAGTGAAAGTTGGCGACGCGCTCCCGGCATACCTGCCGCGACGGATACGTCGGTAAGTACTGGCGCGAACCGTGGTATTCTGTATCACAAACGACATCTTGTAATCACAGGCAACGTAAATACATTCGCAATAAACAGGGTCATAACAAAGCAATCCACCCGACGACGCTCCGCTCCGCGAACACGTTTATTACGTTCGAAGCGCAAACATTTTCATGGCGTTTAAAGTTGCGAAACTCCCAGCTACACGGGAGCGTAAGCAGCCGATGACAGCTCGCCATTAGCCCGACAAAAGGGACGTTTTAAATTTACAAATATCAACAGCGGCTTGTGCCAGCCACGTATTCAATTAGCGGAGAGCGAGATTCCGGATCGCAACGTCAACAGTGTTAATTAAAATATCCTTAATAGGCGGGTGCGACAAGTAAAACTTGGGTCCCGCGTCGGGCGCCAGCGGGTGCCCACGTTGGGCGCCACAGTACCGCAGTTGTTTGCACTATATTAGTGGGGAAGTTGCCGCCGCGCCAGTTTGCATACGCGACAGTTTTATTTGCCCCCGAGTTAGGTGCACAACTCTCTTGCGGACGACCCACTAAACCCCTCAACGGCCGGTGTCGACCCCCACCTCCTGCAATAAATCGAACACTCCGCAACCAACACGATCTTATAAGAGCCGCAATATAAAGGAGCAAACAGAACACCGAGTCGCGAGCAACATTCGTTATTTCATCCGAGTAAATCCGGCTGCGATCGGAGAGCAAAACAATAGTCGAAACTGCTACAAAGCTATTACTCAAATTGAATCCCTGTTGGACGTGACCGGGCGCTGCGCTTGGAGCCTCTGCTCTCGTTCGTGAAAAAAAAAACCTTGAGTGCAAATACCGCCGCTGGAATACCAATCTGAATATGGAAATGGTTGCTCGATCCACAATGCGGGTAGATAAGGATTTTATACGACATTATACCCGTCTACGGGCGGAATATCGATGTTGTTCACGTAACTGGTGTAATTGCTGATGGGAACTGGCGGGAAGGGGCACCGCAATGCACGGAGGACGACAAACTAGTGACGAGAGGCGACACAGCGCCACGCTTCGATGACCCTAGAGAATATTTAATAATTTACATGAACGTAAATAATTCATTTATGCAAAATATTGCAAAGGACGCGCCGACGAGGATCGCTTTGTACATTTACCGGCGATGAATTTGATTTTAACGCCAATGTTCAGTAGTTTAATATATAATTTTACAAAAGAAATTATTTAATAAGAGATTTTACATTTCATTTCCGTTTTTATATTGGGAAGGGTTTTTTTTTCAAATCGTGGTATTATACCGCTCTTGATTAAGTTAAACCCCACAAATGTCAGGTAATCCGTTCCTATACCATGTTTTAACATTTTAAGATTAGTCTAAATTTATTGCAAGCAAAGTGGAACGCAATAAACTATTGAGTATTGATTTTGTGAATAGAGCGCTATCAAAATACGTCCGTAAAATTAAAGTGCTAATTTTATATAGAAAGTTAAAAATAGAAAAAAAAAAAGGGTATCATAATTATGGTAAAAGCATATATTTTTCAAATAAGGAACTGTTTCTGCTTGGGCAACGGGATGGATGATGTCTGGATGGGATTCAGTTTTGGGAGTTCTTCGGGGATAGCCTGGAAATAATAAGGACAGGTAAGGGAATGGGGTAAAACGTCATAAACAGAATTAACTAAAAAATAAACACAGTAAATAAGGAAAGGACGAGGTCGCCATCTTACTGAAAAACACAAGGTAAGATAATAAGAACTTCGCTCGTTAAAGAGACAAAAACCTTTGAAACGCAGCGAAATTAAAGATTTTTTTTATCACTAAGAACAAGCGCATGACCACCATCCTGCCTGATGTTAAGCAGCGATGTGGTCTACGATGGAGCACACTTGTTCATTAGGTACCTATTCACCCGCGAGGTTTTAAATGATGACCATTGTAGACAAACAAATCATGTCAATAATCAACAGAGAGCTGGAGTATGCAGGGTTGAGAGGTGAGCCGACAGAAGCATTGACAAATATCCGTAAAAAAAATATAAGTACCAATTTAGGTACCCATAAGAGTATCAGCCGTATGATAACGGTGAATAGAATACATGTGTCACCACCCCAGCCCAAATTTTCCCGTACTGAGGGTCGTAAGAGGAGACCGAGGGATCTCTCTAGAGGACGGGCAGCAGCGCTCTCTGTGAGCTAAACCACAACAATACTGCGTGTAAAAGGACCCCAAGCCGATCTTAGAAACGTTGTTGGCCTCGTCAATATGTACAAATTTTACTATGGTGACAATGCGGAAAAATGTTTTTTTTTTTTCATCTCCATACAAAATGTCATCTAGCATCTACCGAGGAAAATTGTCTACTTTGTGTGGTGGCAATTTTTAATTTTTATTTTCCCGCATTGAACCACAACGTTTCTAAGACCATTGCTCGGGGTCCTTTTACACGCGTTATAGGTATTTTAAATGCATTTTGAACAAGCGTTTGTTAACCATCCTGCCTGGTGTTAAGCAGCGATGTGGTCTACTATGGAGCACACTTGGTACCTATTCTACCCAGTGACTTGAAGCCCTCCAGACTACACTGCGCAGGAAACCGAATGCGGCAAGTCACTCCACATCCTGGCGTTTCGCACTATGAAAGTAGACGCAAACCGTTTGGTGGAAACATATGTGTGTTATTATTATATCAACTTAAAAATTACGGTTACATACCTTACCTATATTTAGCAACATACTATAGTAATTGTACAGGTATGTAATAAAACTATTATTACGGAAAAGTTTCGTTAATATAATAATTATTTGTTTAAAATAACTCGCGATCAGCGATAAGGTGCCCTTTTTTTTTATACCATTGTCAAAATTCGTTACACAATTATTTCGTGTTTAGAGTAGATTTTACGTACAATAACAGTGGTATTCAAAAGTCAGAATAGCCCTAGTGCACTGCTAGTGGAGGTCTCAAAAACTGGTCCAATGTACGCTAAATACGAACAAACCAGTCTAAGATAACATACCTACGTCAACTACTTATAGTCGGCGTCACGTAAGAAGCAAATTTTGACAGGTCGATTGACATGCGTGACCTGGACTGATAGTGTTGTACAATATTGGCAAGATTGGATTTATTTTGGAATCGATTTATGATAAATGTTTTGGTACCATCAATTATAGTCGTCATAAATATTTTATGAGCAACAGATAATGCATTTAAGGTTACGACAAGATGAAACCTATTTGTTAGCCGTTCATAATACGTGCTGTAGAGCTTATTATATTTATTTTACATATAACTGTATAATCAAAACGTTGTCACTTCGATTCATGAACAAAAAATAAAAACATCTTCTAATTGTAGGCGACCTATCTTCCTCGAAAGACCACCATCTCCAATGTAGGCCCACTTCCCAGTTGAAATTTGTTAAGGCACTCATAGTTTATATAGAATTTTGTAAACCTCGGTGACATTAACCATAGATGAGAGAGAGGTTTCTTTTCACCAATAAACATACAATTATTTTTTATAATAAATCAACAAAAACATACACAGAAATGAAAAAATAACACACACAGATATAAAAAAAGTATCTTAAGGTATTGTCAGCGTAGGTCCTAAAATAATTAAGCAGCCAAAAATAAATAAATATAATTCTAAACTCACCATGAACAGTGAGCTCCGAGTCCCTGTTGATCTCGTACAGCCGCAGCGCCTCCTCGAGCTCAATCTCCGATGAAATGGTGCAGGGATCACCTTCCTCGTCCACCCACTTCATTGTAAACACCTGGATAGAGATGCTTATTTACTACTTGTGATTTGACAGTTATTTCTTTTTTCATAATTGCAAGCTTCTCGGCATGTTGTCGAAGCTGATTAGGGTATACGGAGAATTCACTTTACGCAGGCTATGTACTAGAAACTTATAACTGAAGGCAGTCAATTGAGATTCTCAAGGTTCCCTAAGATTCTGCCGATCCCTTTTTGGGGGTTAAAGATACAAGTGTTTTCTTACCAAATCATAGATTTTTATTCACAGTTTTGTATGAAACTGCCACACATTGCAATTTGAAGTCCAGAGCATTGTAATAGAACTTAAAATCAAATTATTTAAGAACATAACTAACCTTTAAAGGGATTAAGAAACTTTTTAACCCTTTCACAGGCACATCTATTATTGCCCTAAGTTGATTATTACCCAAATGTTAATGAACTATAAAAAACTTGTCTTAAGTTTTGTTTCAGTTGGCAGTCCCAATAACCAACCACAAATTGGACCATTTAGTTTATAGGAAGCAGGTGATAAGTCTTCCAGTCTGTTAGTCTTACCCTATGTATCTACTGGCCAAACATTTCTACTGCAACATGTTTGATATATAGCGGTTGTAGTATTTATGTTCGGCTGATGGAAATGTAGGGTAATATTTCATGATCTTGAACATACAACAGTGTTCCACCACCATCATCATCATCATCACGTTAGCCGCCTGATGTGGACACAGACATAGACCCCCTTGCTAAGTTGCCACAAAAATCAATCTTGTGCCTTTCTCCACCAATGCATGCCATAGTCAGATCTTCAGACCACCTTGACGGAGGTCTGCCCACACTAAGTTTTCCCATTTGTGGCTGCCACTCTAAGAGTTTCAGACCCCATCTGTCATCAGTTCTTAAAGCTATGGGCCCTGCATATTGCTATTTCTGTTCTGGAACACAACATGCTATATTCACATTCCACTATAGCCAATACTTTCATCATTGACAGAATGTTAAATCATTCTGAAATGTCATGACCATGTGAAAGCCTTTTTTTAGTACAATTGCTGGCAGCAAAAATGTTCCTTTCAGAATGCAAGGGTAGATGACTATATTTGTTTACATACAACTTTATGTATGACAGAGAATATGATTGAATGCATACTAACCTGGTCAGGTGGGAAACGACATATTGCCATAATCTCCTGGGTGAAGTTTTCCAAGGATATATTATTGTTGATGTAAGTTATCATGACATCTCCCCTGTAAACAGTCTTGACACGGATGTCATTGGCATTATTGTCCTGGCTCACCACTTGGGTAGGCATCATGATATGATTATACAGTCACAGCTTACACAGTACACTCACACACGCGTTAATTCTGTAACAAAACATAACATGAAGGTACTGCACTGTTGCATTTTCCTAAGGCTTCTTATAACCTAATTTGAATTGTGCACTATCTGCAGTTGGGTACAACGCAGCTTTGCTTGCAATATGTGTAATTCTTGTACACAGTCATTATATTCTTACTTATTACGGCCAAATACCATTACATAGGCCATAAAACGAATAGTACATTCCCATACGATGAATCACAACGTAACAACAAAAGTAATACCTGAATACACGGAAACGGTAAATAACATTAACGAAGGCACTTTACTTGATCTTAAAAACAATTAAAAGGCACTAATTACCGAGCAAAAGTAGAGGAAAACTTGCAAAAAAATCGTAAAAGTAACATCAACAAAAGTTTGACACATTCGTCGGCAAAACTCTGAGAAGCGATGCGTTGACGGGCGATTGAAGCTTCTGACAAGATTCAATGTTGTTGTCCTTGTTTAAAGGTTAGTTTATTTGTATATCAAACAGAGACAGCAATAGAAACAAACTTGCTACTTTAACTTCCGGGTATAGACAATGCCATCCAACAATAATGGGGGTAGGGTTTAGCGATAATCTAGCAAACAATACCACACTTATCAGTTAACATTTATTTTATCTCTGCTGATGTTCAATTTGTGTACAAGTAACACTTGTCTAATTTAAAACTGTCATAGGCTTTAGAGTTGCGATTCAGGCCTTGCAATAATAACAGTACTGTCTGCTCTGACGTGAACCAGTCATTGCTGTCAATTTGTGTCTCAGTCATACAAATCGTAGAAAAAAAATTGTTGTATTTCCTGATAAAGCCTCCCAAAATTACAGATTTCTACATTATAACAATAGTATTTACCGTTAATTGTAATTATTAGGTATCATGGTAAGTTCACAGTGCAGTAAATAAGCTCAACAACTAACGATTTCAAGAATATCTATTTACTATGATGACTAATGCTTACGAACATGGAACCTATAGTGATAATGTTGTATTTTCGTTTTTCCAGACTGAACAACAGATGGATTGTGCTTTGGACCTCATGAGGAGGCTTCCCCCTCAGCAGATCGAGAAGAACTTAACAGACTTGATTGACTTAGTGCCAAGTTTATGCGAGGATTTGTTGTCATCTGTAGATCAGCCATTAAAAATAGCTAAAGACAAGATAAACGGGAAAGACTACTTGCTGTGTGATTATAATAGAGATGGAGATTCGTACAGGTCGCCATGGTCTAATACTTATGACCCACCTCTGGAAGATGGGTCGATGCCTTCCGAGAGACTAAGAAAATTAGAAGTTGATGCAAATCGAGCATTTGATCAGTATAGAGAGATGTATTTTGAAGGTGGTGTGAGTTCTGTCTACTTGTGGGACATGGATCATGGATTTGCTGGTATGCACTCTTTATCATTATTTTATGTGTATCTATGCATCATATTCATACAGTATTGATAAACCTTATCACAGAATGCAACATAATTGGTGGATATAATACTTCAGTTTGACTTTATTATGTAGCAATATGTTTCTCACAAACTATAGACATACTTATAAATAATGTATTCCATGCCCATTTCCCAGATGTGTAATCTTGAGGTCATGGACCTCCACTTATCACAATCCTGAGATACACAAAATAGTTGAAGAGTAGTTGGGCTATTTCTTTCAATAAAAGGTTTTTTGGATTGGACAGGATTTCAATTTCTTTTTAAACTCAAGCATTTTCTAACTTTTACATAAAAGTATAAAGAAAATAGTGTAGTATAGATTATTATTTTAAAAATGTATACTGGTCAACTACAACATGCCTTCCTAGGCAACTGATACTTTTTATTTCCGTCTCAGATCAGCATGGTATAATAAAATATGTGTTAATAAATACATAAAACTCTAAATAAATGTATTTCTTCAGGTGTGATACTAATAAAGAAAGCTGGAGATGGATCCCAGAAGATCAAGGGCTGCTGGGACTCCATCCATGTGGTGGAAGTAGTAGAGAAGAGCTTTGGCCGGAGTGCACACTACAAACTGACGTCCACCGCCATGCTGTGGCTGCAGACAAACAAAGAGGGCAGTGGCACAATGAATCTTGGCGGCAGTCTTACTCGACAGGTGTGTATAATATTAAAATGTTGCAATAGAATATGGTTCCCATTTACTAATACTTAAGTAATATAGTAAAGATGTAAAGAGACAATTAATAGTCTGTGTTTCTTGCACAGTACAGTGTGAAGGTCTTAAAGTCGCAGTTAAATAGGTACCTAATAAACAAGCATACTCCATCATAGACCACATTACTGCTTAACATCAGGCAGGATGGTGATCAAACTCTTGTTCACTGTGTTAAAAAAAAAGTAACGAGGTATTATTAAACCCAATTTTCTTGATAACATAGAGGTCACTACTAGTTTCAGTGTCTATTTTCAATAAGAATGACAGGTGATTGACAATTGCTGTATGCATTGCATATAACATAAGAGGGTTTGACTTGATGATCAACATAGAACACCATTGCATACTTTTTGAGAAAATAGCAAACTAAATTGACAAAATAAAATAAAAGTGCCTCATTATATTTGGTTTCCTTGCTGATAGCTCGGCTGCAGTATAACGGTAGACTGTTGAGTATCTCACTGTACTATTGGCTTTATACTGTCAGTACACCAAATTGTTTATTATCGAAACCATTACAGGAAATAAAACATCCCCAAACAACCCTCATACCCACATATCATGCTGTTAAAATAAAATTACCATTATGCTCTATTAACAATTAAACAGGTATAGCTCATATTTATTATGTAACTTATACTTATTAACGACATTTTTTTTAATTTGATGGAAAAAAAAACTGCATCGTGACCTTATAGTAAAAGTTGCCCAGCATGATAAATAAAAGCAGCTGTTAATAAAATTTTTGCATACTTATAATAAAGTGACATTAAACAAGATATTATTATTGATGATTATAGAGCCTTATGAAATGATTTATTATTAGCCGTATTGTGTCACCATCCCAGCCAAACATTTCACATCATGGGGGTCATAAGAGGCGATCGAGGGAAATCCAGAGAACGAGCAGCAGCGCATTTTGTGAGTTAAACCACAAATTCACTGCGATCGCCAACCCGCCTGCCAAGCGTGGTGATTTTGGCATGTCATCACAAATGACGGAAATCATTGGGGAGGCCTTCATCCATCAGTGGACGTCATGTGGCTGAGAGAGACTTTGAGCTGGATACCTTACTGACTCGATTTCAGCAGATGTGAATGTCAGCGGCGATATTAAACAACTCTGACACACTCTCTAATCTAAATATATAAAAGGAAAAGCTGACTGAATGACTGACTGACTGACTGACTGACATATCAACGCACAGCCCAAACGGCAAAACATAGGCGCTTGTTGAAATTTGGCACGGACGTAGCTTAGGCGCCATAGGGGTGCACTAAGAAAGGAATTCCTGAAATTCCCACGGGAACAGGAATAAACGGGAAAATACTTTTGTATATAAAATATAAACCGCTCAAGTTAGACGCTTGAAATTTGGGATGCAGGTACAGTTGACCAAGAACCTGCTCTACCACCCTAAGGTTGAAACTCATGTGAATGTCATTAAACATTAAGGTTCATTGTTCACTTGTCACAATATACCAACTCTACCTTATTGATGTTTTAGTGACACGGGAAGTGTCATCGAAACTGATAGACCATTTTCTTGGCCGGCCGTACTACTAAACTACGCGAATGAAGTCGCGGGGCGTCCACTGGTATGTTTATACGAGTGAAGTTACAGTGAATATGTTCCCCAGGCGGAGCAGGACTCGTCTGTGAGCGAGGTGACGCCGCACATCGCCAACATCGGCCGGATGGTTGAGGACATGGAGAATAAGATCAGGAATACACTCAACGATATATACTTTGGTAAGTCGTACATTATGACATTACTAGCTTTCCGCCCGCGGCTTCGCCTGCGTGGACTTCGGTTATGTTGCGGTATAAAGGAATATTTTTGTTTTCCCTCGGAAATATTATTTTACATACATACACTTCACGCCTGTCTCTCAGAGGGGTAGGCAGAGACTACAGATCTCCATTTGTCACGATCCTGACATACCCCTTTCGAATATTATTTTTTTCCGGGATAAAAAGTACCCTATTGTTTAAACCAGACTTCTAACTATACGTCTGCAAAATATCAAAGCAATCAGTTCAGTAGTTACGGCGTGAAAACGGAACAAACAAACAAACTCACTTTCCCATTTATAATATTACTAAGATTCTTTTTAAAAAAATCACTCAAAAGAGCGATTCCGAAGACGAATGGTCCTAGGATAAAGTAGGTTGCATCTCTTTCGTTTCCCACTCTTTTTGACAGAATTTTTTTTTTTTTAGATTCCTCCTTGCTCAGACCAAACACAGATTCGCAAGCCGCATACTACCTTCATTCTGTCACTTTCCCACCATAATGTATGGAAATTGATGTACTTCCGTATGCAAACTGTCACTTTTGCTACATATTTGACAGTTTGGATACAGATTTACCGTGACCCGCAGTAAGGGACAGAAGATATTGTCTCTTACTCTTTCACTCCTGCATGTTTTTCATATCGTTGTCTCTTTATTGTAAACGTCAGTTTAGGATTGCAAGTCTAGTTGCTTTTGGTCTGAGCCTCATTTCAAATAGGAAAGTGTTCTACAGGGTGGCTCATTCAAATCGGTTAGTATGGGTAAGTCTCAAACTATAAGACATGGGATGATTTGTTCTTTGTTCTTAAGTATGTCAAAACAATGCATTTTATTCATTTTCAACATCATGTTTCATAAAGATATTTACAGCTTAAGACCTACACAATCGATATTTAAAAAGAAAAAGTGAAAAGTGCAAGTTTATTTTTTCAAAGGAACCGGGTTCGATTCCCGAGCTGAATACAGTTATTTTTTTCAAATAAAGTGTGAATGCAGTTTTTCTTTTTATCAAAATCGGTGACATGGTTCCTAAGAACAAATCTTCGTATGTCTTATAGTTTCAGACTTTCCCATACTGACCGATTTGAATGAGCCACCCTGTATATCCAGCAGTGGACCTCATAGGCTGTCATCTGCTGGTAAAAGGTCACGATTCATATCCCCTTAAAACCACACAACTCTCACTTACATAATAATTCAACTGTTTGTTTTCTTTACGCTACCATTTTAAAGCATGAACAATTCGATTAGTCAGGCTGATGGCTCTACAGCTGATTTCTCACGCCGCTATTCTCGTAAAGACGAATGGGGAATTTATTTGCTTTAATTTTCTTTGACGTTTTTTTGACAGATTTTCTGGCGGGAGTATTGTCATAACTGTCAATCTTTGTTTGAAAAGTATGACAGTAATGACAGTACTCCCGCCAGAAAATCGTTAGGTATTATGGAGATGGATAATATATATAAAGCGTCTATGGTCCAGTTGGTCAGATACTTGACTTGTA
>SJJU01072715.1:0-15041 GCA_012932125.1 Conopomorpha cramerella | reverse complement strand
ATAGGCGAGAATATAATCAAAGACAAGCTCGTGAGCACGACGCATGCAACTGCGTCGAAACGTCGAGTAAAATAACAAAGTTAAGCTCGAGCTTGTCTTTGGTTATATTCGCGCCTATACACCCGGTGAACAATATTGAGTTATAATGTCTGTGCGCGTTTCATTAAAAAATGATATAATTGTAACTAACACAACAACCTACGCCTAATCGCAACAAAAAAAATCCTATTAAATGTGGCAAATTATCGTAATAATAACTTACTTGCTATGAACAATTAGTGTAATAGTTACTAATTATTCATAGCAATAATTACTCAATTTCATCGTCAGCCAATGATTTCCGTGATAATTTGGGGGGAAATGCCAATAATCGCCACGCTTGGCAGACGCTTGGGTTGGCGATCGCAGTGGTGTTGTGGTTTAACTCACAGAGAGCGCTGCTGCCCGTCCTCTGGAGAGCTCCCTCGGTCGCCGCTTACGACCCCCATGACGGGAAAAGTTCGGCTGGGGTGTTGTGACTTGTGACACTATTCGACGTCATCACATTTCGCATAGTTAGAACAAAAAATACCCAATACGAAACATGCGATTTTGTAATTTAAGTTTTGTATATATTATGTTAAGGTTCAATTTCATAAAATTACACATTTTGTTTTGTGTCACTTTTGATCTAACTGTGCGATTTCCTCTCGGCTCTTTGGCTAAGATCAAAATGTAGTAATATTTTTGCCTTCGGTTTATGAAATTCCTGTGGTAAATTGTAGATTAAATAAAATATGTTATTCCGGTGTATAAGATACATTATTATAAAGTTTTAATGGAATCCTTTTAGTCGTTAATAAATATAAATATCCATTCAAACATTCGTGGTTATAACATTAGAGGGATATTATTCGTAATCTCTGCAATATTCTTCATTCTTTATAAAAGCCTATTTATGGATTTTCCTTGTTGCTCTCGGCTTTACGTATGTGGATTATTTAAAATGCCAATATGATGTCATACTTATAATCATATGTGAATCATTCAATGCACATAGGTATTTTTCTGTAAGAAAAATATCTAACTAGGTACTTATGTACAATCAAAATCGTAATCATCATCACACAGCCACATAACGCAACACTGCTGGACGAGGGCCTCCCCCAATGAGATCCGTCATTTGGGGTGAAGTGCCAGTAATCGCCACGCTTGGCAGGCGGGTTGGCGATCGCAGTGGTGTTGTGGTTTAACTCACAGGGAGCGCTGCTGCCCGTTCTCTGGAGAGCTCCCTCGGTCGCCTCTTACGACCCCCATGACGGGAAAAAATCGTAATATTTGTTTTTAATTATCAATGCATAGTATGTACTACGTGCCGGTGTCTGTCCCTATGTATGCTTAGATCTTCAATTCTGCGCAACGAAATTTGATGCGGTTTCATTTAATAGCATTCTGTCTATTAAAGAAAACCGCATCAAAATCCGATTAGAGTGATTCTTGGGGAATAAGATAGCATTTTATATGTCTGATACATGCATATAATAGCAGGGAAACACTGTTATTATTGTATCTATATTTGCCGGATTAGATAGTTAATTATAAACAAGCGTTTGACCACCATTCTGGGGCTTAGGTCTACTAAACTCTTGTAATTGGATCGATCTTCGTAACTATCATTTCACTGTCTGTCCGTAGTAACAGCAATATACATCGATTTTGGCTTCGATGTTTGGCCCCCTGATGTTAAGCATCGATGTGATCTACAATGGATCACACTTGTGCATTAAATACCTATTTTTCGTCAGGAGTTGTAAGAGTATGGGCTTATATGTAAGCGCATTTTAAACAATAATATTATCCAGCACAGTACCATAATATGCACCTTAAAACAGTAGACATCGTGACTGAAAATGTTCTGCACTAAACTATACCTACAGATATTACAATGATAGTCGTGTGCTTATGCCTGTAAGAAAAACATGACCGAACGATAAAATCTGCCCACTACTCTCCGCCTAATGCCTTTACTACTCTCCGTTTTAGACGACTTTATCTCATTAAACAACACCATAATCATGTTGTACATAATAACGTTTTCCAATTAGCAACATAATGATGGAGGAATCAAGACTACATTTACAATCTATTTACAATTTAAATTAACGTGACAAATCCGTCAAAACAAGTCCGACACGACTAATGTTCGTTGTCAACAATGTAAGAAACAGTTTGTAAAGTGGAACGTACGACGTGTGTTACCCATTAAAACAGGAAACATACATGTCACGACGCTAATACTCGGACGTTTTATGATTGTAAAACGACAGCATTGTTGTACCATTCAGACAATAGTGCACGCGAAACACATTTACAAACCACAAACACTTTAGGTCCTAATACCGAACCCTGGGGTTTGCGTAACTATTTACATAAAACAAAACCATTTGCTGCGCTCTTACAAAACAACGCGGAACGTAATGCATCGCGTATGTGCATCCCCAACTGGTATCAAGTTGCCTTTGCTTGTGTAATTTGCTCGGACTATGCAGCCCTAGCGAGCCTGCGTAATAGCACAGTCATAAGCACAAGACAAATCCAAAATATGCTCATATAAAACAAGCACGCTGAGTATGAAGGCAAAAAAAAAAGTAGAAGCACAAAGCTCGTAGAACATTCAAAGGCACCGCACGTTGTTAGCTGTCAGGCCATTTGAGATGAATGCGTGATGCGATGCGATGCAATGCATCGTTCATACAAGTATATGGTGTGGCAATGACGTGGGAAACCACATCTCAAGGTCTAGCCATGTATAAAGTATCTGTTTTATTAACGCACCTAATTGCGCTCGTTTTATTGGTGAGGCACCAGCTGTAATAAGAAATACCATTTGATGATAGATAGCTCTCGGCTTGGCTTTTCGACGCCGCTGTGGAATCAAGTCCTGAATGGACAAATGGAAATAAAATTACTATTACCCTGAACCGTTTTTGTTGTTTTTTTTTTTGTATCAAGAACACCGCGCCGCCTGCCACCGCCGTCCGTGTGTATGTAATGATGTGAAATAACTGAGACTCAATAACATGTTTCCGTGTATTGAAATAGTCTACGTCGAGCCGATCGATAATATTCTACGTGATCGAGAGACGAATTAGATAAAATCTTATAATTTAGTTGATATCTCCGTTAAGTGTATTACTGTTGGAGTGCGCAGGCGCTGCTGGTAGAAATCGCACGTGCCTACACGAGAGTCGAAATGCATATCATTCGCTCCGCTGCCGCGGGAATGTCTGATAATGCCGCCGGAATGTTATCGTATGACGATGTCCACTTTAGAGACATTCAAAAGCGTGTTTTACGCAGCAACTTGCAAAAGAACGCCACGCCGAACATTTGACACTTTCTACTACAAAACAGAACACCAATTATACATTTCAAATTCGAAACGCTCAACATTAGTCAAAACAATGCCTACGTATCTAATTACCAACCGGTGCAAAACAGAAATGCTACATTACTTTTGTCACATAGTTAAAAGTGTTCCTGTAAGTAACGCATTGTACTACCAATAAAGTAACCGACCTTGTATCACGTCGTGTGACACGAATCTTGTCCATCTGTTTTACGACTAATAATTATGAACGTACATAGACTGGCAAGAGTTTGACCACTTCAGTCTGGTGTTAAGCTACGTTTGTTCTATGATACACATAGCTAATTAGGTAGGTAGGTACCTGTTCACCCGTGACTTGAAGACGCCCAGACTGCACTTCACAGGGAACACAGACTTCGGCAAGTCATTGGCACTATAAAAGTAGAGCGTTTTGTGCGCGTAAATGGAATTTCCATTTGACACAGATGACGTTTCGCCGTTCTTAGAAAAAATCTTTAAGATTTCATTGAGAGACCATCTTGAAACAAACTTGTGCTGCAAATAATTAAGCCATCGTAACCTCCATTGTTCTTACTCCTCTTTTTTTTTAATAATTATTCAAATGTTTTTTTTTATCTAGGGCTTTGTGAGTTTGAAGCCGTTCTCTCCTTGCGACACTCTAGTCTCAGTCTAATTGCCTCGGAACAATAATGTGGTAATCGATGCGTGATTAAGCGCAGTGCGTGAGATCTTGCCGATACGACAAAAAAAAACTTGGCGAAAGACGAATTTATCTCTTAGTTAAAATGTAGAAGTTCTTTTGATTATCTAAACGTGTTGCGTAACATGTTTGCAGTTTATAAACTGGACACACTTCCTAATTGAACAAAACAGTATGCAATAAAACAAAATATCATATTTAGCAAGAGAAATACGATAGAGCATCTGTTGTACAGTTGGTCGGATACTTGACTTGTAACCGGGAGGTCGCGGGTTCGAGTCCGGTTACCGGACGTTTACCAATGCGACTCTTTTTCAGAGAATGTGTACGCAACGCAACGCTTGTACGGTAAAGGACCCGCCACCACAAGGTGTGTGAACCCTATAACGGCGACGTTGGGCTCACCCCGTCACGTTGGGTTAAATACGCTTGCTGAACCGTGGGCATTTGCTCTAGCAAGTGTCTCTGCCTACCACGATTTGGGATTAAAATATTAGTATTTTTTTTAAATACAATATGTAAATGTAGCCATGTCTGTTTACATTTAAATCCTACAAAATATGACTCCTTTGCATACATAATGTAAGAAAGACATTTTAGACAACACTTATGTACAACGAATAGATAAAATAATATTTTACGATGTCGTTATACTAATGCATGTGACGTCATCAGGTAGTGATGGGACGCTCTCGTCTGTTGAAAACAACGAGAATTGAAAACACACGGTGTCGATGTCAAATCGATTATGGACGATTACGCAACGGAGAGTTAAAAGTTTAACTTTCTTTCGATATTGTAAACAACCGGATTTTTCCAATGTCAAGTCAACGTTGAAGATTCTTTTCTTCTCTTAACTTTTCTTGTAAAGCATATCGTGAATGCTGTGTTATTTTTTTAAGTTTAGCTTTAAATTTTAATAATTTCATATACGTATGTATGTAAATTAAGAGCTAGCAGTCTCAGAACAGTTCAATTATAAACATACTGAAGAAAATATTTCTAAAACAAACGTTTTCAAAAATTTGCTTCAATCTATGGAATGTGACAGACTTTTAGAAAAAACTATGTCACAAAGATAGGTCGCTTTGTATATTGTCCAGAAAGACAATAGTTGTCTAATATCTTGAAATATAACTTAATGAACCATATATGTGGTTTTCTCATGGATGCCATTGTAGGAACCTAACCAAATGTATATGGGACCATCCGGGAAGCACCAGCTTTCAAATAAAAAAAAACATCCAAATCGGTTCACCCAGGCGAAAGTTCTGAGGTAACGAACATAAAAAAAATACAGACCATTTGAGAACCTCCTCCTTTTTTGAAGTCGGTTAAAAATTGCAAATACTAAGTGCATTATTCACAATTGCACGAGAGTATTAAGTAAAATCATTTAGTCTGTAAACTATATAACATAATGTGGTACAATTTGTGGAAATGGCGATGGTGTTTGTATAGGTGCAATACAATTAAGGTTCATTGCCTGTTTATGTACTCGGAGATGTTTACTTTTTGACTTTCATTCCGCGGAGTGCAATGTCATTTCATATTATCTCAGAAGTGTTAGCTGCGAAGGCCCATATTCGCTTTAGGATCTAGGTCCCGTATTCTGAGTCAATATTCAATACACAAATCGATGGGCCCAATTAAAAAAATGTCGGAAGTGCAATTTTAGGAATATGTAGTTTTCTACACCGTTAGATTATCGATATTAAGATCTAAACTTATACGTATATTACATCACGTAACTATACCAAAGATTATAAGCTGTTGTAAATTTAAAGTATGTACCACAAGTAGTTTAGTTTTAATATCCAAAACTAACTTCTATCTTCTGTCCTGAACATGTTCCGTTTTGTAGATCCGACTTTCTTAATAGGGACCATCGAAATATCGCTTGAGCATAGTTTCTCTCTTTTACACAAACATGCTTAGAGAGGGACAACTGTTACTTTAGGAGAGATCTGTGATCGCTACTACCGAACTTGTTCTTCAATTGAGAAAGTCTGTAACTAATATGAATTTCCATTTACCTCTGACCTTCCCCTTTGTCGAATCGTCGAGCGTAAAACTTTGCATTTTTCTCTGTTATTTTATTTATTTATTTAACCATTGCAACACAGTACAGTAAATGGACAAACACAAACATGTGTCGCTTCTGCAATGAGGGTGATGAAACTCCCATACACCTTCTGAGTGAGTGCGGACCCCTGATGCACAAACGATCCACACATCTGGGAAAACATATATTTTCATCAAATGTGGTGGTGAAACTCAGTATCAAAAAAGTACTTACTTTTGTAAAGGGGCTCAAAATTGATACTGAACTTTAAAGGATTAACTAGGTGGCGATTACAATAGTGGTCGCAGTGATACCGCGCACAACAGGGCCACACAACAAAAAAAAACACAGTACAATAGGCTGACTTAATACTAATAGTATTATCTACCAGTCAAAAGTCCTGCAACTTTGCGTTACAAAGTTGCGGGATAACATTTTATAATGGTGCAGGATTTTCGCTAATATTATCATGTCAAATAAGTAAATATAAAACTCCATATCGTAAGTAAATTAATTTTTGCATCAGACACGGGTTTCTCCGATTACCGATTTTGGAATGTTACTAATAACGAGTCATAAAAAAAACAATAATGCCAAACAGATTAAATAAAATATCGCAAATGGCACACCTACATTGTTTAAAAATTTAGTAAATAAAGGCATTGAAATGGAAAACTTTAAAGTACCACTACGAGATACAGAGCGTCACAAACGAGTAACTCTTGCCGACAAATTATCGCTTATAAGAGTACAAAGGTCAAGGAACCGGTACTTTACCTGTTTTGGAAATAAAATAAGCATAAAACCTGTAATATATGGCCACACGATAACCTGAGAAAGACGTGCTCTGTGTGTTGCGTTTGGCAAAAAAAATATGCGGATTTCCGATTTTTCTTCCCGGTTCTTCTGGCCAGTAAAAGAAATTAATTCGAATCCGGGACGATTACTTTTGTTTTTAAAGTCATAAATGACGTTTATCAAGCTTTGTGTTATGCTACTGTCAGTGGGGTGCACTAGCTTTTACGACAAGGTAGGCAGTAATCCCCACGGATTGACACCTATGTATACTTGTCTTTACGAAATATAGGCACCTACCTATCTACTCACCCACAAAACACAGGACCTTCGTCAGCCTATGTCGCGAGTACATCAAAAACAGATCTAGCTAACTCTATTATAAGGTCGGGTAGCCAAAATATTAAGGTAGGCAGTGTTGCATTGCACGCCACTGGCTACTGTATATCTGTATGTTATAGCACTTATAACGATGAAATAAAGAAATTTTGACTTTTGACTTTGACTTCACTATTCATAATAGTAGTCGAAAGGACAATTCGAGGAAGAGAAATTAAAGACTGAATATCGAATTTGGTGATGCAGAAAATGAAAAATTCTGTGCAGCAGCAACAAAGGTTCAAGGTTCCGAAGGGTCGTAGCTAATTTATTCTAAACAAATTTTACGGATGTTTCTTCATCATGTTTGGTAGAAATCTAATTATTAATTTTTTTCCACTACTTAGAATGTGTCGTAATGTATAGTAATTAATGAAAAAAAAGTTTCTCTGAAAAATTGCACATTTTGGCCAAGTTAGTTAGTTTTTATTATTTATTTATATTATTTAAGGATAGCCAACAAGACACGCATACAAAATAAAATGTTACTAAATCCTGAGGCTTCATTATATTTTTAAACACGGTAAACAAGCGTTTGACCACCATCCTGTCTGATGTTAAGCAGCGATGTGGACTACGACGGAAAACTTGTTTATTAGATATATACTATTTACCCCAGTGACTTTAGCACCTCTAGACAGAGGAAACACAGACTCCGGCAAGTCATTCCAACATCCTGTCGGTTCGCACTATGAAAGTAGACGCAAAACGTTTGGTTCGCGTAAATGGAATATGTCAATCTGGTATGGATGACGTTTTGCCGTTCTCCTGGTTGTCCTATTGTAAAAACGCGATGGGAGAAATAATAATAGGCTTAAGCAATAGGCTAGCAGCATAATTGGGGGCAGATTTCTGTGTTCTTCTGCAAGGCTAACAAAGCTTTCCAAGAAAGACATATCAGGCGAAGAAGGGGGAGAGTTGGCAACAAAACAGGGACGGAAAAAGATAATTTGTATGGAGTCAAGAAAACGTGTGTGTTGAAAAGAGGCAAAAGCAAGTAGATGCGCACGTCTCCAGAGAATGGGCCGTACGCCGAGAGGCAGGTAGACTTGGGTGGTGGTATCCCTGTTATAAAGACATATCAGGCACTGCGATTGGTTGAAACAAGCCGAGTCGCACGATGTGTGACATAGCACCCAATCACAAGCACGTATTTTATCTATGTCGTGTCTTTCTTGACGCGCTTGCTAGAGCTGCTGCTTAGTAAACTTTTCCTTAATATAATATTGATTTTCTATACTATCACGTGAATATCTAAATACCCAGTTACCACCTTCCACTTGGAACTTTTACTTCGCACGTTTTTTCATAAAAATGTCTGCGAGTGAAAGTGAATTAGCATGTGTGCGGTCATTTTGCGACTTTTCGAATAATAACTGTATGTGGACGTGATCGTGCACGTTACTTAGATAATGGCGTAATATCTAACTAGCATTCCGGGATGCGGGACAATTTACACACGAGGAATCAATTCTAGAGAATCTAGGTGCTAGAGAATCAATTCATATTATAAAACAAAGGTTCCTACCGCTGTCTGTCCCTATGCATGCTAAGATATTTAAAACTACGCAACGGATTTTCATGCGGTTTTTTTATAGAAGACTAGTGGACTCGACAGACGTTGTCCTGCCTTAACTATTAACATGAATATAAAATTAGTATAACCTCTAGGGTGGCCTGTGCCCAGCAGTCGATGGCATTTTTTTTTCTTGGATAAGAAGAACCTACTGCTGTCATTAATAAGTACAACAACGGAAGAATTAGTGAAATCGGTCCACCCGTTCCGGAGTTATAACATTCAACGAAAAGTGGCATTGATTTTATATGCACACATCAAAAGTGTCTAAGGATCAAGTACATTTTAGAAGATTGCAATCAAGAATATATTTTACAAAAACTGTATTCAATCATATTTTTTTCACAATGTGGTGATACGTCGTTGATACAGGCATGGGGAATTAGGTAGGAGACCAATCCAGAAGATTAGATTTCAGTTAAATAAATTAGATTTTTTTTAAAGGCCAAAAATTCTTGATTCCTACACACTTTTGATGTGTGTATTTAATTAGTTCGTCAAAGGTTGTTAAGAAAGTTCTGTAAATCCATAAATGTTCTATTTTTTTTCAACACAATGAACAAGCCTTTGCATCAATATGGCCTTCTGTAATCAGAAGCAGTTGTGTTTTGTTTCTGTGTCCTACATACAAAATGATAATAACATTAACAACGGTAGAAAACCTAGTGACCTTACAGATCCTTATCATTTTCTCTATCAGGTTAATAATAATAATACAAATGGTATTACCTAGATAACAACACTGTGGTGCGAAACCGTTTCGCACAAACTGACTAGTTTCAGTACTGAATGAATGACATATCATCATCAGCCACATAACGTCCACTGCTGGACGAGGGCCTCCCCCAATGAGATCCGTCATTTGGGGTGAAATGCCGGTAATCGCCACGCTTGGCAGGCGGGTTGGCGATCGCAGTTGTGTTGTGGTTTAACTCACAGATAGCGCTGCTGCCCGTTCTCTGGAGAGCTCCCTCGGTCGCCTCTTACGACCTGACATATATATTCTCTTTATAATTGCAAACTGTACATTTTACAACAACAACTTACACACCACCAACAACAAATTACAAGTGTAAAAAAATTACAATACAGAATGTACAGTCTGAAGGTCTTCAAGTCACTGGGGTAAATAGGTACCTAATGAACAAGTGTGCTCCATCTTAGACCACATCGCTGCTTAACATCAGGTACGATGGTAGTCAAAGGCCTGTTCACTGCGTTTTAAAAACAAAAACAATGGAATAATTGCGATTTCTTCCACGTAACCTAACCAGTACTTACCAGTGGCGTGCACTGGCTTTTACGAAAAAGTAGGCAGTAATCCCCAAGGATTGACTGACACCTATGTATAGGTATATAGGTACAGACCTACCTCTACTCAACCACAAAACATCGGACCTTCGGTTAGCCTATGTCGTGAGTTTGTACTCAAACTACAAAAAATATCTAGCGATAATACTATTATTAGGTCGGGAAGCCAAAATACTAAGGTAGGCAGTGTCTTTTTGCCTATATGGTGTGCACGCCACTGGTACTTACTATTCTTTTTTTAAATCTGTGAGCCGACGGGGTATTGCTGATACTATTTCAGACAACGGCCGCCCCACTTACCTATTTATTTTTACTTATCCTAGCTAGTACATTGCTATTTTTGCTTGTCCATAAGGCCAGTATTAACTAAATCCTACTAGAAGCAATTTTAGCGCAAATTTAGATAGAGTACGTTACTGTACAATTATCTATACCAAACTTTTGGATAACGATTATAACGATATTATTTTAAGCAAGTGCCTCTGCCTACCCCGCTTTGGGGCTAAAAGGCGTGAAGTGTATTTATTTTATTATTTTTTGGAAAGTAGGTTTGTTGTCTTGTTATTTTGTTGTTATGTCTCATTCAGTTTTTAATAATTAAAAACTCCCTAGTGATGGGACTTATGCTCTACATAAATATCGATAATTAAAATCGTTTTTGTACCTTAGCAGTTGTAATTTACCAAAACAAGAGGAACAATTTAAAGAGTTCTATTAGTAAGAAAACTACAAACCGCACTGTATTTTTATAGGTACTTATTGCCCTTTACATGCGAAAAAAAACTAACAGAGACAGCTGCTATGTTATAGTTTTTTTTTTTACTGAAGCAGGTAGTTATTGGAGATATTTATAATAAAAAAAACATGGTTTATCTCCAGCTGACGACAGTGCAGGTGTATATACTGCCCATACACATACGACTTGTTATTAAATAAGTTCGTTTTCATAATTGAATATACCTATAAAATCCTATGTCTGTCTATGTGGCAGGGCTGATTGTGTTAATGTATCATACCTCTAAAGTTATTCATCTTATATTTAAAACATGATCGCAAACATTAATAGTGGACGCCCCGCGATTTCACTCACCTAGTTTAGTAGTACCAGCATCCCAAATTTCAAGCGTCTAAATTGAGCGGTTTATTTAGATTTTGCAAATTATACAATTACACTGGACTAGATAAATAAATAAATATTTACACACGGTCATCTGATCCCAAACTAGGATACCCTGTACGGGTGCCAGAGACTGATATACTTACAAAAATACTTTTTAAATACATACATAGATAAATTAAAACATTCAGACGCACCCATAAAATGCTTCAGCTCATCACTAAAGCATTACGTCCGTGGCGGGAATCGAACCCTCGTCCGTCGTCCTAGTGACAGACGTCCTGACCACTAGTTCATGCCGGCCGTCAGATATTCAGATTGCAAGACATCCTGATGAGTAAAAAATGACAAAATTCCTATAGAGAAATCACCACAAAATCTTACAATACTGAAGTTTTCTCGACTAAGATATTCATACTGTGCTTACATAGTTTGTATCGAGTGCCGTGTGAAACGTGATATCCAATGCTTTTTATTAAAATAAATAATAACATGAACAATTCTTATCACTCTTCGTTGTATATTATGTGTTATTGTGTTTAATATGTTGGCGATTGTGTATGACGTTTTATTCTTTACGTTTACCACTTTATTTTGGTATTTAGTGCACTCGTAAGTATTTTTGTTATAATGCATACCTAAGGACACTTTGTTATGTCACATTCCATACAAAGGTGTAAGCAAATTTTGACGAAAAAAAATACGATTACTTTTTATAACTCTTGCATTGCGTAGATACGGGAATTGGTTAATAAGTAATCGGATTTCGAATTGGAAATACCCAGATAATTGTTAATCCCACTAAATTTAACTTAATCATTATTATTTTTTTGATCTTCCGCCGATCTACTTTGAGGATAGTCCTGGGCTCGCAATTTGAAATGCCCTATATGTGATCCATTAGACGTACATAAGGCTTCACCCTGGTAGAATATAATTATATTAGTGTTATACACAAAGTTTTAAAAAAATATCTTAAGACATTCTTAGCTGCCTTGTCGTATCTAAATGCATAATTAAATAATTAAGATAAAAGGAAGCATAACACAAGGATAAACAATGATAAAGACATACCATTGGACCTTTATCTAAAGTAATTCAGGTGAATGGAATTGGCGTCGTAGAAATACTTATATCAGCGTAAATTGTACATTATGGAAAACTGTAAACAAAGCAGACACCGTTTTGTTCAAAATAAACACCTATCGTTAAAGTAAATACCTACACAGCTACTTTGCATTTGTTTATTATATTATAGCGTAGATTATGTATCGTACCTACCTATTGAATAAATCAAGTGTAGTACGTATGGAGTTTATTACTAAAAATAACCTTCATTGTTATATTCGATTCCTCTATTGTGATTTGTGTGCTGTTAAATGGCGAAACGGAAAATAAATAGGTAAGTAAACTTTCCGTAAAAGAACTAAAGGTTTATAGGCACCTACCTACCTACAGAGACAGAATTGAACATTCGAGTTAATGTTTTTATTAATTACCTTAACGACTAGACTCATTAAATCTGTTTGAGTAGATCACTTACCAACTTCAACATTTGGTTGTCCAATATACGGAGCTGTTCGACTGTCGAAATGTTTCAGTAACCCAACTGAAGCATCGATCGTCCCACGAGCACAACACTCACTTTTACCAACTAATTATCATCGAGGACCATTCCGGACGGAGAGGCAAGTTTGTTTTTATGTTCCGCCACGCGAACTACAACTACCTGTCAGCCTGGTTTTCGTTTAACACTTTTCACAACACTATTTCACACTTGGTTCGATAAATTCTTTCGTTAATTATATGCAAACTGTCAGAGAAAGATAACTTAAAAGTTTTTTGTTTTGTTTTTCGTAGCGTAAATATGATGAGCACATGAGCAACGTCCGGTCGCGGTGACAACTATCGCGGCACTAGTCGGTACTCGGTCGGTTCGGTGTTGGACGCAAGCAAGTGGCAGGCAGTCGGTGGTGAATGACGCGAGTGGCGATGGCGGTGTCTTGCGTCTCACTCGCACACGGGTGCGGCGCTACTGCCGACCTCACACGTTCCGAACCTTTTTTTGCTCGTATGGTGGCTGGTCGGGCAGACGGACTGCTCCACGGAACGGAGGCTGCACCACAAACGATTTTAAGAATCACGATTGGCTTTAAAAATGTTATTACTACCCAGGTAAGTTCGGTACTAATAGGTTGTATAACAGTAAAAACCAATTTAGAACGTCCTAATGATAACTATGACTTTGCTAGAGTCATCGTCATCGCAAGCTAGGATGTTGATTGGACAAGTTCGTCAACCTTACAGAAGCACCCAACAAGATTATTGTATTACAAGTAGCAAATAGCCAGCAGTAACTTGTGACAATGAATGAAAATATTCCTAACAGAACTATCACATGAGCAGATAACAAAACAAAATAAGAACGTTATCATCTCATACGTTCTGTTTGACAATCTCGAGTGCTCTTGCTACAAATAAACAAGATATCATCTCATGAAAGTCAATGTGAAACAGATATTACACTAATAAATAATGGGAGGATTTCCACCTTTAGGCGGCTAATGTATACTTATTACTAGCTGACCTGGCAAACGTTGTTTTACCAATATACTTTATAGCCTAATATTTTATTGTAGTTTATAAGCCACAATACTGCTAAGTTTCATTAAAATCCGTCCAGTAATTTCTGCGTGAAAGAAGGACAAACATCCATCCATCCATACATCCAGACATCCATACAAACTTTCGCATTTATAATATTAGTAGAACTAGTACTGCCTACTTATTTTAGTGAACTTACCTAAAACTTATGACGATTTTAACTGAACATCGTGATCAACGATAAAAAAAAAGTTACAGCTATTAATGATAAATTGAAATGTTTTACACAGCTGTATTGTGTTTCATTACTGAACTCTCACGCCCGATTAAATTACCTTATGGTTTATGCAGATACCAACTTCATCACAATATGTAGGTACAGTCATCATGAATGATTTCATAACAATTATGAAAGTTGTAATTTTAAACAAGTAATACTGTTTATAAATACAGAGCACAGAGCATTGTCGCTGTACTCTCGTACATTTCGAATACAATTTAAAAACAAGTAATCACTCACCAAAAACTTCACGACTTACGTAGAAAAAAAGTATTGATGTAATCACATATATGTAACAGCTGAGAAGCACTATTACGAGGAATTATCTCACCGAGCCTCTGTCCAAGCCATTGCCGCGGAATAATCGGGATAATTAAAAAAAAATCACAAAGTAACGCTGTATAATTTCACAGCGCAGCGCACACAACACTATAATTTTCATTGCGGCGATATCGTTTACAAAATACTGCAGCAGACGAGAGCGCCGGCCGTCGGAGCTGCTCAACGGCTGCGATGGTTGAGACAGGCTGAACCAATCAACAGTAATTGACAAAAAACATTTTTGATTATCGACTACGGGATTGGTGTCTATAATTTGTTTTTTCTTCCTCAAGTTACTTATAAACTCACAAACCAGCTCAGTCCAGGGTACGCAACCAGTTAAAAAAATCATAGTAACAATTTTTGTAAATGTCCGTTTAAATTTTTTATCGATATCGATAAAGTAAACTGTATTATTTCGTACAACACTAAAACATGTTACTTACCTACATTATTATTAGTATAAGTATAATTATGTAACTCACAGCTCAAGTAAATCTTAATTGTGTGGAAAATACAAGTAT
>SJJU01072714.1:0-12946 GCA_012932125.1 Conopomorpha cramerella | reverse complement strand
AAGCTACGTCCGCTGCAAATTTCAAGTTCCTACGTATAGCCGTTTGGGCTGTGCGTTGATATGTCAGTCAGTCAGTCAGCTTTTCCTTTTATATATTTAGATTACCGGCATAATACAAACTTACACAGCAATTAAATACAAGGGAAGCATTTCAAATCAAACCTTAAAAATAAAATGAAAAATGGTGAGTGAATTGGTTGGATATTCTTAGTTTATAATTACGTAAGCCATCGTGAGTGCTCCCATTTGTTGACCTACTTGGAGCTGCAGCCCTGATTGGGTATCGTGTTTGTTCCCGCCACGTGATTAGCTCGGTTTCTCCCAGTTACATACGTCATATTTCAGCTTTTATAACCAGCCTCAAGACTAACAAACTGTGTCCAGCTATGCTTCAATTATTAAGGCAGAAGTGACTGTTTTACCCTTATGTACGGTTCGCACGACGGCATAACCAGCTTAATTTCATCATAATAAATATGGCTTATGGCCCCGCTATTTATCGAAGTATTTTTACTTTGGATTACAGTATATATTACATTATTACATATGAGGATACATTTGTATAATACAATGTAATCTCATATGTAAGTCATACACCGTGGATACTGTAGTTTCCTCAAGGTGAAAGATTTTTCAAACCTGTCCCGCAATATCGGAACGTATTCAATGTATACAATGAATTTGTATACCCAAACCTCAACTATCAATTTAAATGTGACCTCGGAGGCGTATCTCCAAAGGTTCCATTCACCCCATTGGGCATTATGGTAGTGAGTTTGTGCATATTTTACATACAGACGTTCAAAATAGACTTATAAAAGGGTCTTCGCAAAAAAAACGTCACACAAGCAATGGACGTTCTATTCTTTTCAGAACGCTCCCCAAATGACATTTACAATAACATCGCAATGTGTTAGAGAATCTTCACAGTTATTTTACCTTTGACAGACGTCATTATATATGCACGCCGCGCCTTCTGGCTATAACAGCCAGAGATAAAATAAGTGTGAACGGACTGTACTGTTTGCGTACCGTTCGGTATTTCGGTCTAGACTGACTTTGTTTTAAACTCAATTTATTCCGAAAAAACGTACTTTGGAGTATTCGGACCATACCAAACTTAAGGGGGTCGAAATAATCTACACTAGAATTTTTAGAAAATCAATGCCGTAGAAATGCTGTCACTGCGGAGCATATAAGGCGTGACACTGAGTGACAGAAGAAGAAATATTGTGATAAGATGCGAAATTTTAAAGAAGATGGTCACTAGACCACGATTGAAAACGGGAATACTTTGATGTTTTGGACATATGGAGAGGATGGATGAAAGAGATTTACATAGGTGATGCAAGGTGCCGGGTGAGTAGGTGACGCCCCAGCAGGACATGTCGTATACATCGACCAGATTGGTGATATCCTTGCGGAAGGTGCCACCCAGTATATAAATAAATGCATGTATATTTACCACCCAACTTTTGTCGCAGGTCCACGCAGCAGTGCAGCAGCCGGGCTTCGTCCGCACCAAGAGGGGCTTCAGGCCCCTGCGTCTCCCGGAGCCCGCGTCAGCGGTGGACCCGCGAGACCCCTACTTCCCGCTCCAATGGTACCTGAAGAACACCGGCCAGAACGGCGGGAAGCCCAAGCTGGACCTCAACGTGGAGGCGGCCTGGGCTCAGGGCTACACCGGGGTCAATGTCACCACCGCTATTATGGATGATGGTAAGTTAAACGCATGAGACATAGAAATTATACACATCCATTTAGATGTCCGTCCAGGAGCGATTATTATCTACTTAAATTGAAATTTTACAACTGTAGTATACATGACAAATAATTGGAAATTTCCAGCTTCAGTTTTATGAGGCATGAAAATGGTACCATGCGAATATCATTATGGTATTTTTTGAAAGAAATACGACGAGAATAATGGTTTGTATATCCTAGCACGTTTTTTTTTCAATTTTAGAACTCATACGTACAACACGTACGTATCACACAGATTTAGGCAGATACTACAGATTTAATCACGGTCCTGACAATTACCTTTCTCATCATCCATATGCACGTCTTCTTATACATAATAATATATCGGTCACATGTTACGTAAACTTTCGTCAAGACGTCACTATTTGGTTGATACTTCTGAGTCGGCCTCCTAGCGCCGTACAACACCGGTGTTTTCTTTCGTCAATCAGATTTTATACATTAGTATTATCTCCATATTCTGTTATTACTACTTATTACATAAACGATATATTTTCTTTGTTACAGGTGTGGACTACATGCATCCAGACCTTAAATACAATTATGTAAGTATTGAGTATTATGAATTCCTTAAAATTTTAGATGAACAAAATGACGATCGTGTTGCTCTTGTGGTCGGAGCACCTTTTTCTAGAACATGGGTCTGAACATTTAGATTCCCGCCTTTGACATAATGCTTTGGTGATAACCTTTCATATTTATTACTGTAGTAGAAAGTTTATGAGGTGTATTTTTATTATCACTGGTCCACAGAGCCTCTACAAGCTCACGTCCCAAGCCCCTGCCGGACAGCTGACTGCTTCAATCTTAACTCAGGCCCCTGTCTTCTGCGACGTTTCGCCTTACTCCTTTGCTCAAACCAATAACTCGTAGCTCACTCTCAATACTTCGACGTTGTGAATGCGCAGGATACCTGCGTGTCCGGCTCACGTTTAGAGATTTCCTTTCGAAAGCAGTGCTGACGATATTTGTTGGTCTTCTTAGAGTTCATCCTATGCATTTGCATTTTTTGCTGAAACATTTGTATTTTTGTAAGTAAAAATAAAAAAATAAATACACTTCACGCCTATAATCCCAAAGAGGGGTAGGCAGAGGCACTTGCTAAACCAAGTACCCACGGTTCACCGAGCGTATTTAACCCAACGTGACAGGGGGTGAGCCTATCGCCGTTATAGGGTTCACACACCTTGTGGTGTGCGGGCACGTCCAGTAGCCGGACTCGAACCCGGGACCTCCGGGTTACAAGTCAAGTATCCGACCAACTGGACAACAGAAGCTCTTTTGTAAGTTGATTCAAATCAATGTTTGTTGTTACCTAAATAACAGATAATGTAATATTATTATTTTATTTTAGAATGTCTGGAAGAATTATTTCGAGGTATTTTCTCCTTTACGTACCTACGGATAACAAAGGCGGCGTAATTCAAAGACCTCGAGGCTTTGCCCTCTGCGTTATTATTATCTACTTCATTAGACTCGAAAATTTCCAACAGAAGCGAACCCGATCTGGGCCGGGCTGTTTATTACATCAGCCCCTGTTTATTGGCAATTCAAGGTGAAATTATCCGACAAATAAATTGGTTTCACCTGGCGTAAAAGGAAGTTTTAATCTGCTAGCTTTAGGTCCGTAGCTATCGAAATATATCGATTTTCATTCTGGTTATTTAATTAGAACTCGCAACAGTACATCGGAGTTTTCATAAAGAACCTTTGAATTTGAAACTTCGTGGTATCGCCACACATCGTTTTGACGTAAATATTTTTTCTAAGTATAATCACGCTTACGGTTCATGTAACAGATACAATGATTATAAATGAATGTAACCCTAGAAACTTAAAGGAAGTAAAACATTTATGCAAGAAGCAGGATGTGAGTGATACAAAAAGTTTACATGAAAAGTGACCGTTGATGAGACGTAGAAAAAATATTTTAGACAAAACGATATATTGTACAAAAGTGAATCGATGAACAGTTCGGTGGTCCGTTCGCGATAATGTTGTGTGACATTGTTTTTGCTCTCTGTGTTGCCAGTGTAACTAGGTTTCTATGTAGGTAAATATTGAGAAAATCACTTCCATCCATCATACTTATTTTTGACATTGGCAGTTTTGTTTCAGCGCTTCGGGAATTAGGTTACGTACGTTTTATAATGAAATTATGAGTGATGAATATCTGTCTGTCTAGTCAGTATGATATTACAAAAATTACATTATTTAGATAACATACTTGCATGGGTTATTTTTCAACATTTATGCTTAATATCTAAGAACTTTTATGTATCCCGAAGAAACTTTTAAAGTGGACGTGTTTATACGGCAAGATAAATGGTCGTGCCATTGGATGTAGTTGGCTCAGGCTGTTCCGCTGGTCCTGGCAATAAACACCTGGCGTTGTCCCCGCCACCGGCGGAGTATACGGGAGTTCCCCAAGTTAAAAAAAAGCGATCACGACATTCTTTTGTTTCGTCACATGTTGTTATGACTGGCAGAAGTTACAATTTCTACCAGAATTACGCATCATCAATCACAATTACCTCAAAGTAAAGCTCAGACTGCGCGTTCATTATTCATAGACTAAGCTTGTTAGCGATAGAAGACTCTGTAATGTGGAAATGGTCATCATTGTCCGAGACGGTGAACAAAAGTACCGAAACAAAATAAAGATGATTTCTATGGAGTTAAGAAAACGTGTGCGCTGAAGAAAATCAAAACCAAGTGGGCCAGCATGCCTTCAGAGAATGGTCTGAATGCAGAGATAGAGAGAAAGGTGTGATGGTTTTGGCCCTGATAAGATAACTATTTGAAATGGGAAGTTTAGATACGCATAATCAACCTACCTATCTAGGCCACTTCTAATTAATCACACTGGCAATAAGGGCTTAGATGGAGAATGAGTAAAGGTCAGTAGGTCAGTAGTTTTCGTACCCTACATTTAGGCCGACTTTTACATTTAAATGCATAACTTGTTATCACTCTTGTTACGTCCCAGAGCAGCAAGGGTCAAAGGTCATGTACAGGCTGAATTGTCACGTAACTAACGAATTTATTTTCGTATTGTAATATCGTTGACCTTCATGTCACACCAAAAATTTCAGTTTCACTGGACAACCGTTGATAGATCTAAATAAACTAGATTTCACGTAATAGCAGAGATCTGCATACGATGGTTCGTATATAATTTCGAGACTCGCTTTTCATCGCATGAGTGGCTCTACAAAGGGAGCCTTAATGCTATATGTAGGGTACTGCTCCTGTTTAATCGCCCATGATGAAATTGTTTTGAAACAAAGGCATATTTGTTCATTAATGAAAATTGTTTGGACGGAAGGTTTATTTTACGAGTATTCGAGGAGATACTTATTTTTAACGCATTTTTCTGTAACTTAAGATAACCTCCTTGCACAGTTATTTAGTTAAAAGTAGTTAAAAAATATTTTTTTTACGAAAATTCGCACCAACATCTTATCTTTGAATAATTTTGCGCCGGTTAAGAGTAAGTATATGTCTACAAAGTTGTGATATTAATTTACTATAATTACTTTTACTGTCTCTTTACAGTATGTTTCTATATAAATAGAATGCAATATTGTCTACTAAAATCTGTAATTGGCAGCCGAGGGGGCCAATGGAATGAAATCGCCGGGCATCCACTAGTAATATAAAAATGTCTCACTATAATGATGTATATTCATTAACGCTTCGTTGGCTAAGATGATCTTAGATATCGTTCGGGGACGATATCTATTGTATATATTGCGTGATAACATTAAGACGAAATTTTAGTTTAGTTAGAAAAGGTTGGATTTCCTTGTGAAAACGAAAAGTGCATATTAAAAAAGGCTAAGAATCGAAATATGCATGGAACCTACCTATCTATACAAATGTTATAGTCTGTGTATAGTATCTGAGAAGCTCTCAACTTGGGAACCTCCAAGATTTTATGACTTTTATACGACTCTGGATGGCTCTACCCCTACCTTATCTTGAAAGTGAAGTAAGCATTAAAAAGTTTATAAACATAAAAAAATAATGGCTGCATACAGTGCCGCAGGGATCTTTTGGCGTGTGAGCTCTGAATATTCAACGTAATTTCTCGCCAATTCAGTATTTTTCTATTTCGATTGTCTTAAATCTAGTGTCCACAAAAGTGTTAACAGTCTGAATAAAATAAAAACTCAAACAATACTAATAAGTGTTCTCAAGATAAATTTTAAGAGAGATTTTTCTTGAATTCGCCTTCCATAGTCTAACAAATGTTTTACAGAAAAATGAAGCTCAACGTTGGTAGTGCTTCAAAAATAATAGCCCACCGCTGTACAACTGGCTACTTTATTCGTTATTTTAAATGAACATTTTTCTGAGCATGAAAAGAGTTATCTGCGGCGCTATCTTAAGGATCCACTGATGTTTTAATATTAAAATAATTTTCTTTTCTATTTTTTGCGCTGTTTAATTTTTATACTTATTATTTCAACACCGGAAGGCGTTTTAGAGACTACTTTTAAATTATATTGTTGTGAATGTCATTGCAGAATCGTGGAGACGACGACTAATCAACAAATTTAGTTAGTGTTTAGTTAGTCTAGGGTCCCTGAAATCGACGTAAAATGGTTAACTACATCACCCATTTTACTTCGATTGTTATTCTTTATCAGCATGACGCGACGATCTAATGAATTTCGATGCTTTAATCTATTATTGAGCGAACTACTCACTAATTATTCATTAATTGAATTATAATTTGTCCATTTGGGGCGGATTTGTGTAGAAGTAACTCACTTGTAATTAAGGACGTATTTAATGTACAGATTTATACAAGATCAAAACAATAACGTTGCTAAAACTCGAGAAAATCGCTCAGCCCATGATATCAAACAGCTTTCCCCAAGGAACCCTTTAAAGTAGCAATCAGCTTGATGGCTAGTGGAATGTGGTGGACTGCCTGGAATGGAATGTGGAGCTATAACTTACCTACCTAGTAGGCAGTAAGGATGTCCCAACGTGGGTGGAAACACGGCTTGAATGAGGAAATTAATATATTTTCAATCACTTTACTTATAGCGAATGTAGCCAATGCCAAATCACAATGACAACTAGCTTTAACAATAAAAAATACAATATAAGAATGTTATCAGAATATAAATGACATATAAAAAGTAAGAGAACGACTGCACCGGCACGACGGCACCACTGCGAGACGGCATGACCTTGTGGGAAAGCGAGCGAAAACATGGACTACGCACTATAGGAATGCAGATTATACAATGAGCCAAGGAATGAGATGCTTAATAACCAGGAGCGGACCGAACCAGGACCAATATACATCGAAGACCTGGTAAGCAGTCGAGGGAACCTTGAACGCTTGCGTAAGTTTGTTAATCGCTGGCATACAGCACGAAGAACATATGAAGCCTGTTAACGACTGGAGACGCGACGAGGACCCAACGCGATGTCTCCGTAATGTGGTTGTTATGCCCCAGAAGGGAAAGAGTTGGGAACAAAACAGGGGTACAAAGATAATTTGTATGGTGCCAAGAAAACGTGTGCGTTGAAAAGAGGCAAAAGCAAGTATACGTGCATGTCTCCAGAGAATGGGTCGTACGCTAAGAAGCAGGTAGGGTTTGGGCGGTGGTGGGCTTGTCCCTGATTACATATAAAAAGTAAATGTGTACAACTAAAGAGGCTGCTCATCAGCCAGTCATCAATCATACAGCTGATGGGTAAGTTTGTATGAAGAGATTTTTTTTTTTCGTTTTTGACATGGGGTTCCTTGGGGAAAGTTGTTTGGTATCATGGGCCGAGTGATTTTCTCGAGTTTCGCCAACGTTTTTGATTTAATCCATTAGCACCCACTATACTCGGAAACTGACAAGTTATTTTAAACTCTATTACTTGGTAATAAAAGTCAAAATCAATTAAAGAGTAAGTATTCTTGTGGGCATTAATGGGTTAACGTTGTATATTTGTGTAGAATAACAACCCGATCCTTTGATGAGTATAAAATCTCCTTTCATATTTGTAGGAATATACGCTCAAAGCATTGTACCGTCTCATAGGATTGTATAAAGATATTTTTATCTTACTGAATAAAGTGTATTGTGTATTTCTCGCGTACATAAGTATTGTACGAGAGGTTTCTATGTAAACATCCCTACAGCCCACGCAAGGGTCTTTATGTTCACGTAAATATATTGATTTACTCCGCACAATCGTTGTGTATTATTAGGGAATAATATTTTCTTCGCTTTTGAAGGACTTTGTGTGTACACAGAGTTTCCAGTTCTATTGTTGCGCATCTAGGATTTTGTGTAAAATTTCCCACTGGATACTTTAGATTTAAAGAGGAGCTTCTTTAAAAAAAATGCCACAAAAGAGCGAGTTTGAATCATCTCTTTCATTTCCCAATATCTTTGACAGATTGATTTTTTCAAAAACGTCCTCGTTTTTCAGTCTCGTTTATTGTACGGACTACTTAAATATTTAGAAACATTTTAATACATACTTAATTCAAAGTTACAATACATTAAAAATACAATAATAAAACACAATTAATTATTTCAGCGCGTAGGCTTCGTCTAATCAAACTACTTAAATACTTTAAATCCTT
The DNA here is from genome assembly GCA_012932125.1 of Conopomorpha cramerella. Taxonomy (NCBI): domain Eukaryota; kingdom Metazoa; phylum Arthropoda; class Insecta; order Lepidoptera; family Gracillariidae; genus Conopomorpha; species Conopomorpha cramerella. The sequence continues at coordinate 4,575 of SJJU01072714.1, read as the reverse complement.
TAGTGTTTATTTTTTAAGAAACAAAATATGGCGATGGTTTTTTTTTTTTTAAATTTGTTGGTTTGATTCCCAGCTCATACTAGCGATATTTTAAATTAGGTTTTTCATTTTAAAGATAATAGAATGTCTCCTTGCATTAAAATGAGCTACCTAACGGATTTAAGGTAGTTCCACTCCAGACCCATATTTTTTTCCACCCTGTAAATATTATAATATTTGACAGGTACCAGGTACCAATAAAAAGCAATCATTTAAAAAGCGGAAGTGTTACGCTTCGACAGTCCTTGACTGTACCTATTACAGATATTGATTCAAGTATATTAGATACGTTGAATATAAATGTATTTGTTCCAACCACCGGAAAATAATGTAAATAGCATCGGCTATACATATAGTGGTAAATAATGAATAAGTAGATATTATATAATATTAATGGTAATTAGATATTGATTATTTCATATTTCGCGCAAGAAAGAAAACAAGGTACTAAAATTATTTTCGTATTCCGTGAAACCATGAATAAACCATTCCATCCATCTTAAACCACTGATACAGACACTCTCTCATGTCTTACGTTGGTTAGTGCCAAAAAAAGAATATTTAACTTTTTTTATCACTATGAACAAGCGTTTGATCACCATCCTGCCTGATGTTAAGCAGCGATGTGGTCTACGACTAGCTATGGTCTAACTTATTCAATAAATAACAGACTGAAAGTCATAAACACAGAAGGCCACACGTGAAGCGTTTTGCCGCGTTTAGACATTCCCAATGTCACATTGAAATTGACATTGAAAATCGAGAGTTTGAGGGGATGCTCTAGCAAAATCTCAGGGGCATGGGTATTTACTCTTTGTAGCTTTTTTTATTGGCAACGCAGCGCGGAACAGTCGATGTTTTTGTTCGTTCCCCTTGAAATAAAAATAAGCTTTAGATTCCACGCTAACCTTCATTGAAATCATCATTAACTCATAACAAAGCTAGAAGAGGCACTCCAAGCACTGAAAGCTGTGTTCTGTGTGCCTGTTCCATTAGGGAGATTGAGGCGTGATACATTTTTGTTTATTACAAACTAGTGGACGCCCCGCGATTTCATTCGCGCAATTTCAGTAATTTATGCAAAATACAACACCCTCTATATAGCATCTCGTCCCACAGGATCGGGATAAAAGTACCCTATGTCCGTCTCCTAGTTGTAAGCTACCGCCTCAATAATTTTCAGCCAAATGGGTTTACCCATTCTTGAGTTATAAGTGGTGTAACTAACACAACTTTCTTTTATATATACCTCTAGAGATAGGCAAGCGTTTCTCTTCTCTTATCTTACTAAGATTTCGTTACTTTTATTCCGCTACGATATCATAGCGATGAAACTACGAGAGTGTAGCAAACTTGACCCCATGGTATTAAGAACGATCCAAATTGATCGCGCATTCCTGACCTGACTTGACGCTCATCACTAAAGTATAGCGTGCACTACAACTTTATAGCACGCGTTTTTTTTTGTTGTAGAAATGCATTATACGAATAACTATAAAGATACACGCAGATATGCACCATTCAATAGTCGCAATGCAATTTGTAGATTGGTATTATTACAACTTCGATGGTTAAATCGCGCTGTAATAAAATCGAATCGTAGTGCGCGCTGAGCCTTAACCATTAACTGCATGATTTTTTTTTGTCTGAATAAAAACCTATCCTTCTTAAATTATGTGGCCAGCATCCTGCAAAAAAATAAAAAAATTAAAGTGGTCTAAAGTAAAAAACTGCGTTCATACGTATTAGTTGTACCTTTGAGCGAAAAAATTTGTAGATGTGACGGCTAGAAAAAAAATCGAGGAAAATTATACTGATGTAGTATTACATCACTATGCAGCTAAGGGTTAAGCGTTATATCCGAAGATACAATAGAATCCGCGATCGTCGTCCTAGACGCAAGTGTCCTGACCACTAGTGCAACCCTATCGTGAATTATGTTATCACTTATTTAATAACATGTTTATTTTGCTCTCAGAACGCAGAAGCTTCGTATGACTTCAGCAGCAACGACCCGTACCCTTATCCACGGTACACCGACGACTGGTTCAACAGGTGAGTTGATATTACATACTAGCTTTTATTTAGCTGACTGTATTTGGTATCCTTCTCTGGTAACTTACGACAGGAGTGAGCTAGAACTACGATTACAGATTGTCTGATGTGTATTCTCGAATCGCTCAGAGCGATAAGGTCGCCATTTGTAATTTTGCCGTTCTCAATCATTAATTCTTTCATTTAATAAAATATCAAACATAGTCTTCCGGAGGAGTAGGAATAGATGGAGAATGTAGGACCATAGATGTAATAGACCAGGATTTATATCGCATAGTTAGAAGAAAAGGAATATGACCCAATACGACACATGCCGATTTTGTAATTTAAGTTAAATTTAATTTAATTTAAATTTCATAAAATAATACATTTTGTTTTGTGTCACCTTTGTTATAACTGTGCGATATGTTGACGCACCACAATTGCCTCAGTTAAATTCGTCAATTGACTAATGCTATAGAAAGGGCTATGCTCGGCGTGTCTCTGAAGTGTTGTATCCGAAACAAAGTAACCGACATAGCTCATCGGATTAGCGAGCTGAAGTGGCAGTGGGCCAGTCATATTAGCCGTAGAACCGAGGACCGTTGAGGGCTGGAGTGGAGACCGCGTCTCGGCAAACGGAGTGTAGGACGCCTTCAGGCAAGGTGGACGAGAAGCCGAAAACAAATGACAGTGGCGTGCAATTGACGATATTTATTTTTTTGGTGTTGATTTTTTTTTAAATAGACAAGGATTTTTCTATAAGTCAAAAAGTGTCAGTACCTACGGCTGCAATTCTTAGCAAAGCTTATTATTTTGGAAAAAAATCTCGGCATATAATTTAAACAATATCATCCCGGGCATATCACTAAAGTTCATCACGTCGCATGCCCCCTACAAAATACAATTATTTTAATGTGAGAATTTAAAATAATACACTTATAGAAATAGTTCATTTTTAATAGAAAATATTTCTAATGAACTTTTACATATTTTGTAAAAAAAACCGGGGTTTGTTTTTATAAAGACTTATTGACTGAAGTAATATTGAAATACTTACTGTTTGACGTCCGACATACCTAAGCCAAATTAAAAAAATAGCAAGAGTCTCTACTTTACAGCCGTATTTCGCGTCTGCAATGCTGTTTTACATTTTATCAATTTTCTCAAGAAATATGTAGGTAACCGAAAATAGTAATAATTATATATTATTGAAAATTAAAGAAACAGTATTTTTTAATTGAGTTCTTATGATCTTCAATTAGAGAGACGAATTGGGGCTGATAATGATGAAATCATCAGATTTCATTATTGAGTTCGGAAAGGAACTTTGACGAAACATGGGGGAGATGGGAAGAAGAACTTACATGCCAAAAAATAAAATAATATACCAGTTTCTTACCAATATATTTATTACGCAGTTGTTAATTACATCAAAAGTGTCTAGGGATCAAGTACATTTTAGAAGATTGCAATCAAGAATATATTTTACAAAAACTGAATTCATTCTCATAATTTATTCAAAATGTGGCGATAAGTCATTAATACAGGCATGGGGAATTAGGTAGGAGACCAATCCAGAAGATTAGATTTGATTTAAATAAATAAGATTTTTTTTAGAGCTAAAAATGTTCTTCATCTCTAGACACTTTTGATGTGTGTATTTTGTAAAATATCTTTCTACTTCATAAATACCTTACTAAGACTTATTACAAATTATTCTCAGTAAGAATTTTGGGCAAGTTAAGTATCTACTCGTAAGTATTTGCTCAAGTAATCGTGGTCTGTAGATAGACAGGGTAGGTAGGTATTTTATTACTTCGGCCCATTTATTTTAGTAGCAAATAACGACCGCGTGTTTGTCCTCGGCCCACAGGGATGCCAATCTAAAACTAATTTACAAATAACTAGCGTACCAATTATCCAATCAAATCAACATTGGACAAACCAATCCAAAAGTGAATTTATTTTATTAAGCAACTTCAAAAAACGATTGGGTTTCTCGATTCGACAGTACTTATTTTTTTTCTTTTTGTAATAGACTAGTGGTTCTCTCACGGTTTCATAAGATTTTAAGGCCACCTGAGATGGAATGAGGCGTAAAAAGCTGTAAGCTTCGCTAAATACTTCAAAAGATTTTAACCTAGAAATTATGAAACTAACTAAACATCGACTTTAAAGTTTCAGTAAATATAGACCAACTCTGAAAGTATCTAAAGTAATACTAGCTTTCTAAAGCTCATAAGACCTTTAGAGAACTAATACTGTGTAAATACATTATTTTTTTAATAATGGAATAGCGTATCTTACGCTACCACTCTTATTGCTTACCATACTTTGTGTGACACGTTAATATAATATCGACCCACATTTAGAATATTCTAATATGAATAACCTGAACTCTACAGAGAAAATTAACTCTTACGGTGATGTAAAAATACTGTGTCATTCTATTACATTATATAGTGAAAAGTAAACACCTTACCACCAGGCAAATCTTAT
>SJJU01072712.1:0-14791 GCA_012932125.1 Conopomorpha cramerella | reverse complement strand
GGAAATCAGACAACGAGATATATTTACTTATATAATTTTTTTTTTCATATAAATATATACTTATATAAATAAAACACCCAGACACATCCAACAAGTGCTTAAAAGCTAATCACCCAAGCACCTGTCACCGGTGGGAATCGAACCCACGACCCTACGGAGCAGAGGCAGACATGCTGACCACTACACCAACGGGCCCGTCTAATTGCTAATAATTTTGCTTTCGTCAACATTTTACAAAAAAGTTTGAATATTTTATTAAACCGCATCGTGGTAGCGCTGAGAAGGACGAGTAACGAATTTCGTATTCTGCAAACAAAATAAGACATCATCCTAGCATATGCTGTTAATGTGTAATAGCTGCTTTATTGGTGTCAATGTAACATTTAAAGAATATTATTGCGGCATGAACAGATCTGCCAGAGAAGTATCTACTAAAATACAGTTGCGCTGTGGGCGGCATTACCAAATTTGTAACTACAAGTCAAATGCCGCTATGTTGGCAAAAAACAATGAGTTTCACAAGGATGAGTCAGAATGATCGAAGGATCAGCTATCTAATGGTGGTGTGTTGGCGGGAGACAATGCTCAGCGAAATCTTCTAATAACAACTAGTTGTTGAGACCTTACCTCGACTCCTACGCCGCAGCTGCCGCCGTTGGAACACCTTTTACAATACAAAGTCACCTTGCCCGATAGATGCTGAGCAAGCAAAGCAAAACGACACAATACCAACGAGCAAAAAATCTAGACTAAGCAGACCCCGACACCTCCAGGCCGTTGTGGTCTTGCGAGTTCAAGCAACACGTCCATTCTAAGGATGCATATAGAAAATCCTTTGTTTGAGATGCATTTGCTTGATCTGAACATTGCAATAAAATTGTTTAACTGCGTAGTAACCACTTGATAATGCATAGGTAGGTACAAATATCATGGAAAATATGTATGACAGCAGGTACCTAAAATACTGTACAGCCTAAAAAATCTTGACGTCCATATTTGAAGATACCAAACTTATAAATGCGTAGGAACATCAAAGTAACGGTCAAAGAAATGTTTAGTTTAGCTTGTCGTTTATGGAATATAGATGTCAGCTAAAGTTCCAAGTAAGACAATTTAAGACCACCGGAGCAAAAGAACCCGCTCACTTCGGGTGATAAACAAAGGGATGCTAATGAAACAGTTACTCAGCCACTGTCAATGATCGAGCTCTAACCACTAGTGCACATAGTGGCACCTGTTCGACAATAGCTGCGGTTTAGCGAGATTGATACATTTTGTTATGGCATGTAATTCAACAGTGACCTCTAAGGTAATGAATGGGCTACGCTCGCCGCCACCCACGTGCCCGTTCATTCATTCGCATGGCTATGCGTTGGTTGTAGATCAATGCCGCCGATGTACAAAACATTGCACTTGCGACACACAAAAAACCTTTAAGTCAACAAAACATCGCATAAAACAAAACTTACGCAACAACACGCAACAAACGATACGCCACATCCGACGCAGACTCAATAGTCACTTTTGTTAAGAAAAAAAAAGTGTGTTTAACATTCAACAAGTACCGAAGAAATGGCAGGGGTCACGTGAAATTGAGGTGGCGCTCGCGTTTGGGATGAATGGGTGAGGCGTGCTGTAGTGTGAGGCTAACCCGCGACTGGTGTGAGTCGGGTGGCTGGATGCGTTTCGTAGTCATGGTCACGCCATGACGTCGGCGGCGCGCGCGTGCGCTTTGCTGCCCCTACTCAAGGACGAGGGGGTAGAAGGAGGGGGCACACACAATACATCGATCCCGGCTCGCAGTACTGCGCCAGGGCCACGGACGGACGGTGCTCCGGACGGAAATCGATGAACGACCCTACCACTGAACTTAACCTTTGACTTTTCCGTAAAGGTGATCGACAAACATAGCAACGTAATTATTGGGTTATACATATTTCATAGTTAATTCTCTTTGACGTATTTAGTGCTGACACTATTTTTGTGGGCTTTTGACACGATATAGTTTATTTTCGGAATGTAATCATTAATCAATACCTACTGTTGGAGTACTGTCTCGTTCCTATAGGAAGTGTATCATTATCGTGCATTTTATTAAGAATCTTAACAATTTTACCTAGCAACTATGAAAATATTAAAGGTAATTCATTAGAAAATTTAACTATATAAACACATGTTATACCTAATATTATTATGTCATTTCTAGCTTCATATAAACACCACCGTACTAGAGCTACGCATTATCGCTTACGCTTTTCTTAATCGTAATTCAGCCTCCAAGTCTGGTAATGGTCCGGGCCATTACAATAATATTTAAAGTACATTTTTCTTGCAGTCAGAGATGATTGTGCGCGTAATCCGCCGTAAATAAGCGGCGCGTGCGCACTGCTGATTACATTACAAGTCTTGTAACAAAGAAAGATATGGAGGTGTCACGATTTTCAAATATTTATTTTTAAACCGAAATCATCAATTTTTATCGCTACTTGAAATTGTTATCTCCGATTATCTGTTTTGATATTATCGAAATAGGCGTGTCAAAGTAAAGTTCAAAAGTTTACCAGTTTTCGATCGTTAGGTATTTTACACGGTTTGTACCTATGTATCATATCTCTAAAAAAAGGTAATCTAGATATCGTTGACAGTGATTGTAACAACTGAAAAAAAAGTATAAATGAAGTCTCTGGTCGTTCCTGAGTTGGGGATGCAGCCGTAGCTGATTGTAGTCGCGTACGACGCGTGTCGAATGTGCGCCCACGCAGCCACGCGACCACGACGCCCGGGGACTTCGCGCGGGTCCTGCGCTGCAATTCCCCTCGCCTTTTTAACCGACTTAGAAAAGGAGGGGGTTCTCAACTTGTTTTTTTTTTTTATTCATTTATATATTTAGTACTTCAGAATTTTCGACTGGGTCAACCGATGATTCTTTTGGTATTTGAAAGCTCATGCTTACCGTAATTTTTTTTTAACTTCTAACAATGGCACCTATGGGAAAAAAATATAAGTCTTACATTTTTACTGGTTAAAGTCGGTTCTTTGTTGCTCAAAGTTATTGCTGAGTTGGTCGAAGCGAGCGCATATAGGCTCTCTCTATCATCTCGTATCGCTTAGGGCAGGAGAGCTAGACTTTACACGGATGTTGATGGACTTTCAGATATATGTCTCGCATCTTACTTTCTCGCTCGTAGTTGCTCGGGATGAAAGAGAGAGAATGTCGTTTGAATAGACACATTCGTATCATTAGATTACCAGATTTTAACACTTCATCATTATCATCATCATCAGCTCATATTTGTCCACTGCTGGAAATAGGCATCTCCAATTGCACGCTACTGTGATCTGTTTTCGGCTTCTCGCATCCAACTTTAAACTTAAGTCTCTTCAAAACTGTTTATTTTTACATGTTTAGTTTGGTAAGGTTAGGTAGGTTTCAAGTATTATTGATAAAATACATGCCTACGTAAAGAGTTGGTATTCCCAATTATGTTCCCAAATTCCTCACAACTGGCGAGAAGCCCCTATTGGTACCTATTTCTTTTCGTAGTAAAACTGAAACCACATTGTACTGTACTCTCAGGAATTACTGCTAGGGATATTTTTGTGCAAATAATAAGGACTGTTAATCCAGGATTATCTAAAAAGGATATCTATTTTTGTTCCACATACATATCTACATTTATTAATCAAAACAAACCAACCGAATCTGTACACCATATGCACCTATGTATGAATAAATAAAGTTCGAACAAAATGTAGAGTCGCAATACATAAAATTAATAACGATGACACAAAAATAAATAGGTACATCACTTACGATTTATTATTGTGCAACATTAATACATCATTGTGGCGTACTCTTTGGAACAATGCACGCAATTATCATTTCGAATGACGCGCGAAGAAGCGAGGACCGAGGGCCCATTCTGTCGTACGGCCATTATCTGTACTTTTGCAAACTCATTAGCGGGAAGCGTGGTAGGAGGTAGGGTACCCACCATTCATGAAATTTACCACCACTGCCGCCGCCGCCGCACCTCCTAGGCTTCTAGGAGCGGGGGTTGCCTCCACTGGCGGAGTGTGGGGCGGGGGAGAAGCCCCCTTCTTTATGAATGAGCGTGTACGTCATAGGTATCGATCGGCAGTGCGGCCGTCAACGAGGTTATAACGCAAGGGCAGTAAAAGTGCCAGCCTGAACTCAACAGGTGATCGGCTTCTGTATCTCTACAGTGTGAATTGTTGCAGCGAATTATATATTTCCGATGTTTTTTTATTTGCCTTGTAAGAGTAGATATTTGAGACGATTTCTACTCATATAAGTACGATGTTAACAAGAGTTGTTTCGAAAACGAAATGCTTAAAAGGTCGTACCACCGTGTTACACGTGTTCTTGGTATTATCTCTTGAACATAAGGAACTTAGTAAATAAATCAATAAGACAATTAGCACCTAATTTTGGGTAAACTGGGTTAAGAAGTCTGCCTTCAGTAAATCCAAAATTAATAATTAAGAAGCATCAGAATTTCAGCAGAACATTAATTGCTTAAAGCAAAAAAATATTTCTCTCAACAAAAGATATTTATATAAGTAACATTCAACCCTGACACACCTCCTCATTCATAAGTTGTATGAACGAGTATGAAGCACACAACACCCAGGTGTAAACACCTACGCTTTCTAGTAAGAGGGTGGGTTTTACACAGAACTATTAAAGAGGAAAAATACAGTGTCACCTACTTTTTGCAAGCACAATTTCTATCGTATAAACTAGGAAATAAGACGCTCTGAAAAAAACGCATTCGACGTTTGTTCCATATCATTAAATCTCCACGTCTATTTTATACCTAACTATCTGATCCAGCAAACGTTGTTTTGCCAATATGCTTACATTATTAACAGTATTTCTCTACTACTATACGGATGTATTGTACATATAAACACTCAAACATATATTCTATTGTACATAGAATCACTAAGAAAACCGCATCAAAATTCATTTCGTAATTTTAAAGATACAAGCATAAATATAGGGATAGACATCGGGAAACGACTTTCTTTTATACTATGTTGATACGAACATTTTAAACAGGGATAATTACCTATAATAAATTAAGAATACCAGGAGGTGATGAAATCAAGATAACTAATTACTGGAGGCTTTATGGTTAATGGCGGCTTATTTTCTGCTTAAAAGTTTGTAACTCGAGTACTTTTTCCCTATAATTAACTTTGTAACTGGAGTAGACACCAATAACGACATTGAACCTTATTTTTTAAACCACCGAAGAAAACAAGTGTTGCCCCATGACCCATAAGGGCCTGTTAAATTTTTTCATAGGTTTCAAATAGTGTAGTGAGGTAATCATATTCTTTGCAAGCAAGATGGTTAGATTAGTAAGAAATCGATCATTCGTTGCGTGTTAATAGTATCGTTTTAGTGACGTATTAACAAGCGCGCATATGTACCTAACACATGCGGATTAAAAACAACTAAATTCACAAGAAAAGGAGTATCGTTTTCATAATGACGGGGTCATTGGGGTTAGCCAATGATTACTCCCAGATCACTGAACCTAAAACTCTCTTACTTCCACTTAAAATTCCGCAATGACAGATATTTGTTTACAACCAAAACAAAAAGGCTCGGCTTAACACGTAAGGTTATGAAACCTACCTACACAACATGTCACCCTGGTAGTTGACAGAGCCTGCTTTCAACGCTATTCTATTACAAATAAACAGTTACAATACACCCCCACGCACAACCCACGGGTTTGCGTAACATGCGTATTGTAGAGGTAATACCGACGTATGCGGGGCAGATGAACTATGTACGTATGTAAATTGGTGGCTTTTATACCAAAATATGTATGGGCAAGAGGCCAGAGGCTTGACTTCCTGATTCAGCAGTGGTATAATTGAACCAAAGGGCGCTGAACCTAACGTTAGAGGTTTTACAAGCTTTTTTGTATGTGGGTTTCTTTCACGTGTACTGAATAAAAGAGGTTTATTGGTACATGAGTATAATGAGGAGATTTCCAAAAAAAAAAACAATCTGTCAAAGACTTTTTCGCTCTTTTTTTAAACTACTCATTCTCTCGAATATATTTATATAGGCACCAACTATAATATTAGTATTAGTCAACAATAAGCTGAAAATATGATAACTTGACTGGAGTGCGCTCCAGTGTAGACCACATCGCTGCTTAACATCAGGCAGGATAGTGGTAAAACGCTTGTTCAGTGATAAAAAAAGACTTCTATATTCATTTATTTCTTTACAATAATTGGGGCTATCATGCACCTACTCGTAACAGTATTGATAACAATTAGAATAGTATTCTAATCTCTTCAACACCACGTTATTTGTGAATTAACTTTGTAACTTAACTAATTTATCCATTATGTAATTATTTTATTATATAACAAAAAAATGCCTGAAACGTTCCTAATAGGGACGGTATACCATTTTCTCAGCAGATCAGCATATCTACGCAATAATACCGCATAATCTACATCCAGAAATGTAATATCTTGGGGGGGTAAAAAGTAGGACACCTAAATCTGCTGTGGATGCAGGAATCCTGAAACACTAAGGGTATTCTCACCCCTAAATATCTAGGTCGGTGGGGACGTGCAACCTACACGTCTACCCTCCCAGTCAATTGAGGTCAATTTCCCTTGAACCCACGATATAGTGAACTGGGACAGGGCTTTTCCACTTACTTCGGGCTCATTCAGTATTTAGGTCGAAACAATAAGGCGTGCGGTACCTTAATTCTTAAATGTCATAGGTTATAAAGAAGCGATTTTAATCACTTAGGGATGTACCTACATTTTCCACCTAAACTGTTAATGGTACACACTAAAAGAAGAAATAAATAGATCCTATATTATTTGATAACCCAATCCATGGCGTCTCTAAAGATGCTGTTTTCCTTAGTTAATTGTAAGTAACTTGTGCATGTCCATCAAATTCCTCAGGGCTCACATAGCACGCACAGGTAATAGGTAATTTGTCACCATAGGAACAAAAAAAAGTAACTTTCCCACTAAACAAAACTAAGTTCACTTGCATTAAAAAGCCGGTGTTTATTTATACCGGCGTTTTCCACCGGCCGGCTGTGTAGCGTCGTGCGTCAGCGGTATAAGCTGTGGGGTGTGCCCACCCCGCGGTCCCGTTGACGTCAACGCTCCGTGGGGTACATGGGGGCCGGCCCACCCCCCCTAACTCCACCACGTTTATTCATCGCTACGAATGACTGTACAACGACCCAGTCAGCCTCAACATTCTTAAAATGAACTCTCTATTTTAGATTTGACTATGGAAAGACAGCTCTACATATTTTGTTTTCAGGAGATTGACCACAACAATACAAACATCGTCACCTGTTCAATGTATGGCTTCAATTGAATAGAGCTAGATATTTTATAATACATGTTGTATTCTTGGTAGTTAGGTATATAATAGTGTCAGTATTGCAGAGATTATGCTATTGGTAACCAACAATTTATATGACGAACTTCAAAAGCTAAATTACTAAAAATCTTCAATTTATTTTACAAGAATGTGAGGTAGAGAAGGGATACAGAGTATTCGATACGTCTCTATGGACGTATCCTCCTTTTTACAAGAACAGGAGAACGGAGTAGTTATGCGTATTATTCACGGAAGCTAATAATGTCTTGAAATACGACTCTAATACCTATCTCTACTACAGCAACGGTTCGCCACTGGAATCGTAAAATGTGACTCATAAGGTGACAGACAACTAAAAACAGCATTAAATATCGACACAAACATTAAAATGTAGGAAATCAATAAACATATTAAACGAGCGTCTGTGGTCCAGTTGGTCGGATACTTGACTTGTAACCGGGAGGTCCCGGGTTCGAGTCCGGCTACTGGACGTGTACCAATGGGACTCTTTTCAGAGCTTATGTACGCAACGCAACGCTCGTACGGTGAAGGACAACATCGTGATGAAACCCGCACACCACAGGTGTGTGAACCCTATAACGGCGATGGGCTCACCCCCTGTCACGTTGGGTTAAATACGCTTGGTGAACCGTGGATACTTGCTTTAGCAAGTGCCTCTGCCTACCCCTCTTTGGGATTAAAGGCGTGAAGTGTATTTATTTATTTCATTTTATATTAAACGAGTGTTGACTGTATTATGTACCTAAATATACAAACGTGACTGTACTAAGTTAAAAGGATTTACCGTGATCTTGTGACTCAACGCGACAAGCGTAAAGAAACATGAGAAAACTTCCCTCTCTCCATTATCTCTACAACAATATGTACCTCACGAGGTAAATAAATCCTTTAGTACAGAACTTCGGCAGTCTGTAGACGTAGAGATGTGCCTCTATGTCTACAGGTTGGCGAACTCTACCGTTTCTGTAGACCTATGAAGTCCATTTCAGGAGGTGTTGCTCCGGGACGGAAAGAAAATTCAATCTCACCGTTATTGATCGTGCTTTTTATGGAGAGATAATTTTAAAGTGAAACTTCTTTTTCGGCGTTGGAAAAAAAATTACCGTCACATTTTTCGGTTACGCGCCATCTTTTTTTAAAGATATTTAAGGTTAACCTCAGTTTCTGATTGTAACTATCGGTCAATGTATAAAAGTTAAAGTGAAATAATAATTGTATTATTTGTATTCATGTCTATGATAATAAAATCCTTTTGTTTAAACTTTATCTAATTTAACTTTATTTAACCAATTTCTGGAAAGTTGCATGTAGATCATTTTACGAAAAATAAGGCCCTAAAGAAGTTTCACTTCTTACGTGTGTACTACTAGTACGCGCACGCATTTTTTTTATTAACAACTAGTACTTCCTTGTTAATCTTACTAATATTATAAATGGGAAAGTGAGTCTGTTTGTTTGTTCCGCTTTCACGCCATAACTACTGAACCGATTGCTTTGAAATTTTGCAGACGTATAGTTAGAAGTCCGGTTTAAATAATAGGGTGTAATTTTTATCCCGGAAAAAATTTATGTTCCCGAGGGAAAACAAAAATATTCCTTTATACCGCAATATAACCGAGGTCCACGCGGGCGAAGTCGCGGGCGGAAAGCTAGTACATAGTATAAAATAAAGTCGCCACTCTCTCTGCCCCTATGTATGCTTAGATTTTTAATACTACGGAACGGATTTTGATGCGGTTTTCTTTTATAGATAGTGTTTAATTGTATAACACATGCATATAATAACAGAGAAACACTGTTTTTGATGTACATATATTGACAAAACAACGTTTGCCGGGTCACCTAGTCATGTATAAAAAAAAATTGGTTGTTTACAGCGTCAGCGATGAGCACTCACATTTCCGTATCAACATTCTATTTCCGTCGCGTTTCACAGTTAGTCACAACAGTACAGTAGGATGATTGCACGGTTTATATATGGATCTTCTGGATGAGATAAACATTGTTTTCGCTTACATCTTCATACGTCAGTGTCCCGTTGTTTCTCGTGTTGTTCTTACGTGGTGGTTTTGTGACGGACAAATTCACGAAAACGTTAAACGTTGCCAACATATCTGGCACATGAGTTAGTGGTCTATTCCCGCCGCGTTAGCGTCACGGGGCTATTTATGTTGCGTTATCGGTCACACAGTCCACGAATAGTGCACAACTTTATGTAGGTGGTAACATAATCTATAGTTGCATACGAAATGCCTGTCATTGGTTAACGTTGTTTACTAGTGCATGATGCGTAATTGCTTTGCATGCAGACGTCGGACGGGTTGCGTGGAACGCTCGATCATTGGTCCGTCATTGTTTCCTTATATGAGGAAAACTGAATTACAAGTAGTTGGTACATATTGCTTTTAATAAGGCAAGGTGTTGATGAATAAACTTTGCAATCAGATTATTGTTTGTACAAAATGACTAATACTTTACTTCTTTTTTCTTTTTATTCATACCTACATCAGGTTTTTATGTTATCTGTTCTGTAGAAACGGTTAGCAACTAAGTATTTTGTTTATTGTATGTGTTCAGGTTTGTCTTGTAGGCTGTTCTAAATATATGGTAAATACTTTGTCTTATAAAAGGGAAACCTAATAAACCTATAGGTATCTAATAGGTAAACGAATTTCCCAGTACAAAATTCCCCAATAGGTGGGTGGTAAACTTATAAGAGAATTACCCCAAAAGCTCCCCGTGTACTCGCACATACGTTGTATCAGAGGCGCCAATCCGTATAATGGAATCTACTTATGTACTTATTACCAACAACGTAAAAGTCAACGACCTCCTTATTGTCTCCGAAGCCAATATTTGCGAAGTGCAAAGACAATTCGCGTATTCAGTACGAGTTCTTCACTGTGAGACTGATATCGTGATCTCGAGTGTTTGAACTGTATGCGTCCAGCAGAAGCGATATGTTGATATGGGGTACAATTACGATTGCATTTTTTATTTAATAATGTCCTGGCCGAAGGTGGCGATTAAACTTGGCAAACATTCAGGTGTATGTAGAGTCAATTTCTGGACAAAAAAGACCCTATTCTAATTAGATGTCTTGAACTGAAAATACTATCCAAAGTACCTAAAAGTAGTTGTTCATATACAACAGCATGATCAACATATTCATCAACTTTAGCAAACAAAATGTTTAAATTAACGCTCAACAGTAGCAATAGAATACTTTGAAGAAAACTTGTAGCTTCTCTTTAATGTCCTCTCCTGATGATCCTCCCACAATATTGTAGCAATATTTATATTATTTTTATCACCTAAAGTCATTACCATTGTGAAACGAAATAAATTACTGAGTATTGATATAGCAAAAATAAAACAGCTTAATAAAACACGCGGAAAACGATACAAAGCCGTCAATCAACTCGTAATCGACCTGGAAAGGTCGAAACGTGACCACTAATTGTATCGCGGTGGACTACCATGTCCACCCACGGCGGTGTTGGTATGTCCTCTCAGCAGGGCCGTGGGAAGTAAACACTAAACACGCTTACTACACCACATGACCCATCAAACCAAACGCCACCGTTCAATAAAACGCCGCGTCTACCAACTAAATGCTTAGAAAACAAGTCCACGCAAAGTTTAGTGACCTGACACGACGCAAATTGTACAAACACCATTTGTGTAAATCCTATTATTGATTTTTTTTTC
Organism: Conopomorpha cramerella; assembly: GCA_012932125.1. Lineage (NCBI taxonomy): Eukaryota > Metazoa > Arthropoda > Insecta > Lepidoptera > Gracillariidae > Conopomorpha > Conopomorpha cramerella. Next base: position 3,642 of record SJJU01072712.1, on the reverse strand, counting down.
TCTCGCTCTCCCTCTGTAGAGCGCACTCCAGATTTTGGAAGGCTCTCCATGTCACTCCGTTCTTTGGCTTTCCGTGAAAAAGTTACGTGCGGTATTTTAATTAAGAATCTTGACTTTTGTTGTGTTTGTCAATCAAAATATGTTATAGACAGTGGTTCATTCCGTGAGAAACTACTCGGCCGTGTTATTTGAAACATAACTGATGTTATAAAAATACACTCACGAATGTAATCCAATAGGAAACATTAACAAATCGAACACTTATTAACTTATGACAATCCACTTAAGTAGATACTCGCCTACCTACGTAGCGTTTTGTTTGTTTGAGTACCTAACCGGGATTTTAAATTTAATTGTAGTTTTTCCCACAGCATTTGTCCATCCACACTAAACTAAAACAAATCGTAAAATATTATACCGAAACACTTTGTCCACAAAAGCATCAACGCTAAAGAAGTACCTATTCAAATTGCATAAACCAATAAAGTGACAAGTGGAAACATATTTACACCGAAATAAACGACGCAAGTATTCGCTACGTGCTAAAATAGACGCGCACCAAAAGTAGTGTTGTTATTAATAGAACGGGGCTCACAGGGACGATTTCATCCCGTGATTCACCTGAAAGCTCGATTGTCGGCTCTACGTCAATAGTTCGGACGGTGTTTACGCCTGGCGTCAGCTGACGGTCGAGAATAGCCCTGACACCGCCGCCACGCTATGCCGCCTGCGCCCGCGCACCACGCAAATAGCCCGCTCTATAATTAGAAGCCAGTGAAATCGTGGGTTTGTTATTTTTTTTTTCATCTTTATCGTATACGTTGTGATAATTGGGTTACCGGTTGCATGTGGGCCCGCGCGGCGTCGACTCGTCTGCTGGGACGTGGGGGTGGCCATCCGACCAATGATCTCTCGCTTAATGCAATCACAACAAACGATGACATAAACGCACGTAATGAGATGAATTGCATTACTCGATTTGATGCCACTTTTGGGCGCTTTTTTGTTCTACGTAAATTTTCAATATACGCAATTTCTTACGTTAAACTGTTAATTACAGGTAGGTACTTACTATGAAAAATAGGCGGAATCGCAGTACCGTGACAATATCACAGATTATCCGAATAAATACTGCATTCAATACTACAGATATGATAATATGGATACCTAACATTCCTCATATGTATTCGTAAACACTACAAAAATAGAGTTGAACTTTTACCTAGATCTCTTTTTGTTTTCTACTGGAAAGGTATAAATTTAGTCTGTTGGATGTTATCCGAACATTCTATACTTAAACATTGATAAGGTGCCTATTTTCGGTTTCGGTTTTTCCGTCATTTTTTCTTACTATTTGGTTGGGTAGGTATACAAATAGTAACCGCCTTTATATTGAAAAGTATAAAAAATCCACACAAATATGAAAAAATAAGATTCAATAAAATGTATTTACATTTTTTTTATATGTAGGTGTGACATAGGTATATCTCTATAGGTACCTACCTAGCTGTGTAATAATGCTGTGTATAATAAAACAGCATGCAAATAAAATAAAGTTTGACAATGACTCTTAAGGACTTTTACATTATCACTGTTAATTTAATCGAAAACAAAAGTTTGTTGAAATTCCCTCGCACTTTACAATCCATGACTAGTAGATTATACTAATAGATATTAAATATTATCTGACATCAAATGTTTAGCTGCATTAAAATGTTTAAACAGTTTAATAAAAATCTGGGAATTTGTCCGATCTCATTTTGGGATTAAAAGCCTTGGACATAATCATTGTTAAAAGGATTTGGGACTACAAAAATAATATCTTTAGTTATAAAAAAATAGTACGAATAACAACTAGGACGATACATTGTTTATTTAGGAGTAAATAAACACACGTACACAAAGAAACTTGATAAGCAAATGCCCACGGTTCACCAGGCGTATGTAACCCACGTTATATCAGTGGCATGCACTGACTTTTACGACAAGGTAGGCAGTAGGTAATCCCCAAGGATTGACACCTATGTATAGGTAACTTGCTTTTACTCAATATAGGTACCTATCTACTCACCCACAATACAGAGGACCTTCGTCAGCCTATGTCGTGAATATAACAAAAAAAGATCTAGCAATAACTCTATTATTAGGTCGAGTAGCCAAAATACTAAGGTAGGCAGTGTCTTTTTATATGGTGTGCACGCCACTACGTGATATGGGGTAAGCCTATCACCGTTAGGGTTCACACACCCTGCATTATGTGGGTTTCATCACGATTTTGTAATACACCGTACGGCTGTACATAGCAGTGGCGTGTACACCATATAGGCAAAAAGACACTGCCTACCTTAGTATTTTGGCTACCCGACCTAATAATAGAGTTATTGCTAGATCATTTTTTTGTACCCACGACATAGGCTAACGAAGGTCCTGTGTTTTGTTTGAGTGGATAGGTACCTAGGTACCTATATTTCGTAAAGACAAGTTACCTATATAGGTGTCAATTCTTGGGGATTACTGCCTACCTTGTCGTAAAAGCCATTTGGTACACGATACGGCCGATAACGAAGCCACACCCTCCTGATTACAGGTCTAAGAATACTCTGAAATATTTAGGGTTAGCCAGCTTGATGTAAACTGCCCACACACATAAGTATGTATAAGAATTTTCATGAAATTGTAGAGAATTGTTTTTTACCTTTTATCTTTACCTTCACTTTTTACCTTTCCCTGAGAATGTTAGCAGTGTAGACAAGACTTTTTTTACGGAGCCTACAATTGTATAATTCGTCATGCCGATTTCCCAAAAGGGTAAAGGACAAGGGATATCTACTTATCACATCTTTCGTCTCTATCATACATCTTTTTAACTAACGAAATAACGTAGTAACGACAGACCTTCTGGAATGACGCTAAAAGGGTTTCAGAATTAGTGTTTACCTGAGTAGACATTCTCTCTTATTCTCATATATCTTAATTCCAGTTAATGCTTAAGTACAGCTTCATAATACGGGCCTATAAGGATTTCGTGTGTCGGATGTGAAATAGACAATAACTATTCTATATGTAACCAATCCTACCCAATCTTAATTCTGCTACAAAAGTGAAATGAAATTCTTTGATGATGAAGTGTAGAGGAAAATGGTGGTATTCAACACATAGATAAGTATCACTCGCCAAGTGATACCTACATACACTTAACTTCCTTCTGCCTATTGGCTAGAGTGTTTGTGCAGGTAAACGACGTAACAAGATGTTTATCTTGCTTCGGGTGTAGAAATCTGAGCATATTATGCACACTAGTATGAAGAGCCGGGTTAACCCGCCCACTGCAGCCTACGCCAGGTTACGGCCCGGGCCAAAACAATCAACAATCAACTGGCTATCGATAAACTTGCCTTTCAAGGAACTCCTTATTGATGGCACGCTTCAATCATTGAGGAAAAATAAATAGGTGCTTAATAGATTATCGAATTGTTTTTTCATCTTATTTTTATCACTTCGACTTCAACTGGTACCTTAAAAATACTTTCCTGCTCATACTCAGAAAAATATAATAATCGACTATAGTGAAGGTAACACTCATAAAATTGTTATTATTTGTTATGGAATCAAATAAAAACAAAATCAAACTGCATCGGATAA